>JAOSBK010033039.1:0-10118 GCA_027568895.1 Erythroxylum shatona | reverse complement strand
ATTTTCTCTCCAGCAAGACACACGTGTCTGCATGTGTCCCTTGCATGCTAGCCAAGTGGCAAAATACCAGGCTGTCATTTGTCACAATATAATTGGTCCATGATTTATCTTTTTTAAATCAAAAAAATACCCCAAAATTTTAGAAAATTTCAAACAATCACCAAAAATCCAGAATAATTAGATTATTCTTCAAATAAATTTTCAGCTAAAATAATTCACCAAAAAGTTCAAAATATCCAAAATATACCAATTTTTTTTCAAAAATTTCTAAAATTCACCAAAATTCCGAAATAATAATCACACTGTCCAAATAATTTTTTTCAACAATAATTTACCAAAATTTTCTAAAATATCCAAATAGACAAAAATTGCCAAATTACATTTAATTCAGTCCAAATAAATCCACAATTTTCATTTATAAACTAATTTATCCGGAAATGCCAATGAATGCATGTACAATCATATGAATGTGCAAAAATCAATACTATTACGTATGTATATGCCATATTTTGCATAAGCATAAATTGTGCGTTCTAACTTTTCAGAAATT
This sequence comes from Erythroxylum shatona, assembly GCA_027568895.1. Lineage (NCBI taxonomy): Eukaryota > Viridiplantae > Streptophyta > Magnoliopsida > Malpighiales > Erythroxylaceae > Erythroxylum > Erythroxylum shatona. The sequence goes on along the minus strand of JAOSBK010033039.1, from coordinate 9,568 downwards.
TCTCATGTTCACTATTCAAGTCTTATCATAGGTAATGGGATGTTACATTGTGAGGTATTAATATGTACAAACAACTTACTATTCATTGTGACATTCATTCGTTGCAACTCACAACCTTTATATCTCAACCTCTTTTTCTGATGTTGATATTAGAAACTAACAACAAATAAATAATGATAAGAAATTACGCATTGAACATGTAAATATATATTTGAGTATAAGTTTATTTGTAGGTGTTAAAAGATTAACAAACATGCAGATGCCTGCATCTATACTAGTTGAGGCATCTGCAGGTTTGTTAATCTTTAACTAATTGACGTAGATGGAGGTTGTTGCTAACTCACTTCATTGACGGATGAAGTCGATTGTTGTTGTTGGCTACGATTTGATTGATATGGTTATTGTGGGGGAGGAATAATTTCGATACTTGTAGCCTTCTGCCCTTTGTTTCTACCAAGTGCCATTATATTACATATCTATAACTCAAATATCAACAATTCCTATTAACATAACTGAAACATCAATAATATGCATAAACATAACTTAAATGTCAACAATATGCATAAACATAAGTCAAATATTAAAAATTTGCATAAACATAACTCAAACATCAACGATTCGTATAAACATAACTCAAACATTAACAATCCACAGTGACATAACTCAATCATCAACAATTCATATTAACATAACTCAAATATAAAAAATCTTCATTAACATAACTTAAATATCAACAATACACATTAATATAACTCAAACATCAACAATATGCATTAACATAACTCAAACATAAACAATACATTTCAAACAATATAGACAACATTTTTTTACCTTCAATTATCAAGATCAAGATCTTCAAAATCATCATCATTATTTACATTATGATTTGATTATTCATCATTATTATATTTGGCTAAAGTATCGCCATTGTTATATAATTCATACTCAATATATCTTCATCTCTTTCTATGACAAGATTGACATGTACTTTATCCAGTTGTACTATAGTGGGATGAACATCACTCATATGGAATGCTGATATATCTACATCTTTTTGTAGGGCTTCATTGTTTAACTCTGATTCAATCTCTTGATATACTTCATCACCATCTTCACTCATTAGACTATTTTTGCTTTCACAAAAATCGGAGATATTTCAGTGTTGAAGCTTTTGAGCAATTTTCCAATTGCTTCCCAACATAATGTCATTAAGGTAGAAAACATGCTTCACTTGACTTGCGAGGACAAAAGGGTCATTGTCATACTATGTTTTACTAATATTGATGTTAGTAATATTCTCATTCAGTTTTATGTCAGTAAGATTAAACCATTTGCACTTAACTAGTGGTGGGAACACTAGTTCAAGCTTATATCGAACCAAAGCTATGTCTTTTTCTAATTTTTTCAACCCTTTTATTGTTAGTGTCTTGCAACATAATTGTTTAAAAAAGTCACCCAATTTTCTCAAAGTTAGGGACATATCCTTTGGCAAACACCCATATATTCCAACAACATGTAATAGTCGTAGAAGTGCATGACAATCATGAATTTTCAACCCTGAAAGACAATCATGAACTTTCAACCCTGAAACGTTTCCCTCTTTAACATTGACACACCGAGCTATATTAGATGCGTACCCATTAGGAAAGTTGACTGATTTAAGAAATTGACAAAAAGTTTACTTCTCCTTTTTTAACATGTTGTAACAAGAAGGTGGAAGAATGTGTGACCCATCATCTCTTCTTTTCAAATGCAATTCTTTTCTTATATTCATATCTTCCAAGTCTAATCTGGCCTTAATTGTGTCTTTTGATTTGCCATCAATTTCCATCAAAGTTCCTAAAATATTCCCTCAAATGTTTTTTTTCAATATGTATCATATCAAGATTAGGCCTTAACTGCAATTCCTTTCAAAATGGCAAATTAAAAAATATGCCTTTTTATTCCAATTAAGCTCAACAACAGTTTGCTTTCACTTTCTATTACTTGGGTGTTTTCCAGGTGTAATGTCACCCAAATGTGATAATAGGTAAACCACATCATTACTAGATAAGTGTAACGGAGGTTCACCCAATTCTATTTTGCCATTAAATAATTTACCTTTTTGCCATCTATGTCCATATTTCAAGTAACGACGATTTCCAATATAACATTTTATTTTGTAGCCTCGTTGAATGAGTTTGATGGTTACATATAGGACAGGCCATATATTCTTTAGTACTCCATCTAGACAAATTCCCATAGGCTGGAATCATTTATAGTACACAAAACAACTGCATGCATCATAAATGTTTCACCTTCAACGACATCATAAGTTTCTAATCTAACCTCCCAGAGATAGTTTAAGTTATCAATCAATAGTTGCATGTACACATTGATATGCTTACCAGGCGTAGTAAGTCTTGGAATAAGTAAAGACAATAACATAAATGGCTCCTTCATACACTTTCATAGAGGTAAATTTTATAGCACTATAATTATCGGTCACATGCTATAAGAAGTACTCATATTACCAAATAGATTAAATCCATCTGTGGCTAAACCAAGTCGAACATTACGACAATCCTTTACAAACCATGGAAACTTTTTGTCAGAGTCTTTCCATGCCATTGAGTCTACTACATGACGCATAATGTTATCATCAATGCGTTTCTTTTTATGTTACCTCATATTTATGGTTGTTTTTATTGACATAAAAGGCCTTTGTAGTCATGGTTTAATAGGGAAGTATCTTTTTCCCTTTTCAATCATCCACTTGCTACCTGGATGTACCACAAATGAGACATTCTTCAAGATCTTTATTATCCTTCCAAAATATAGCACAATCATACTTATAAGCAAGGATTGATATATATCCTAATCAAAGGTCCTTTAACAACCTCTTCACTTTATAGTAAGATTTGAGCAATTTGTGTCCAATAGGTAATGCATCATTAAGCAAGTCAATTAACATGTCAAAACATTTGTTACTCCATTTATTATAATCCTTTAAATGTGACAAAGCAACAACAAAAGATAACTGTGAGAATTTCAAATACCCTGGATATAATTCTTCTTAAGCAACTTTCAATAACTTCTCAAAATTATCTTTTGAAATAGTACCAATTATGTAGCACTCAAAAAATCTGAAATGATTCAATGAGTTATGAATTGTGTTTATAATAGTTTTATTGAGGTATAAACCTAAGTACAAATTATACTTAGGTGAGATTTGATATAGGATTGATTATATGACCAGAATAATAAAGCCATATCAGGGATTGTCATGAACATACATTGTGCATATTTCATATACATACATGTGCATTATCGAGCATTTATAATTGTGCCAATTTGTGATATATGTATATTGCTTGTTATAAAGGAGTAACTGGAACGTCAACATCTAGACATTGTAGGAACTTCCAGGCATTATTTTCAGGAGAGACCTGTGAGTAACCTAGACGGTTTCGCTTAATTAACTGTTTGCTTTAGAATATGTGTTGAATGATAAAATGAATGTGATTTGATTATGTTGATGCCGAACAATGAAGGTTCGAGATTTGATGCATGAATGTGATATTGAAGTACTACTTGTATGTGAATGTGATGGAATCTATGTTATTCAACAATGTTGTTGAATGTCAGACCTTGGGTCCGATTGAAAATGTGATTTGAATGTGAACGTGCAAGCATGTTCACATTCAAATCACATTTTCCATTGGACCCAAGGCCCGACATTCAACAACATTGTTGAGTAACATATATTCATGTGATTGATTGAGAATATGATATGTGAAACATTTCAATACATAAATGCATGTAAGATAAAGGAAGTTGTGACCGAAGTCGCCAGGATAAAGAGCTTAAAGCTCAGATTGTGATTAGAGCCTCAAGCTTGGTTGTGAAGGTACCCGATATCCACTAAGGGATATATGACATTGTTTGACACAACTCAGTATCCACTAAGGGATATGAGCTAGTAAAAAGGCACTCGGTCACAATGACAATAAAAAATGAAAGTGAGTCCCACATGTATTGCATTTATATTGATATGTGAAATTTGTATGAATGAAATGATCAGTAAGAAAATTTTGAAAGTGTTATGTGATGCTTTATGAAAAAATCCAAAAGTGTTAATTATATGTTATATGTTACATGTATTGATATGATGTATAGATTGAGTGAACCATTGATGATAGTTACCTTATTGAGTTCGCAAAACTCACCAAAATTGTAATGTTGACTTTTCAGGACCAATAGATGACTTTTGCTACTGAGAGACACTACAAGTAGTGTAGGCTTGTACTTTTAGAAAAAAGAAGAAATGGTTCAAAGGTTGGTTAGCTAGGATTGGAAAGATTAGATGGACTTTTTGTGTACTTTCCTCTTTCATGTTGCACATTTTGTATTAGGCTATGATGATGTACATGTATGGATGTTTGAAAGATACATTGTAAAACATTCGGTTTTGTGAAATTAAATGAGGAAAATTTGGTTTTAAGATATTGTGACTTTCTTGATGATGTTTCATAAGAGAATAAAGATAGATGATGCCATGTTAAATGAGTGTTGTGATTGGATGTAGCGCACCATTATCATAGGTTATATGCTAGAATGTTCGAAGGGTGTTCCGGTACATACCCTACGGTAGCGGGGTGTTAAAAATTATGTTAGGCAAACTAATTTTATTCATAGTCTCCATATAATTCCTATAATCGTCTAACATCTCGTCAATCTCATCATCACCATTGTCATTAAGATCACAATCTACTACATCATTATTGTTACTACCATTAAAGCATTTCTAACACTTCTACAGTCTAGTACAACTTGCTTCGGAACTTTTACCATGATAAATCCATGGAGTATAGAATTTATCGATGCCTCGGATTAGCAAGTGATTATATACCATATCTTGATGTTGATTCAGAACAATTAAGCAATATTTATATGGACAACGAATACAACATTCTACACCCATATGATCTTTTACAAATTGCATAAAACTCTTAATTCCTTCTAAATATTCAATGGACCATTTCTAATGAGGCATCCAACTCTTGTCCATTTACCAATACAATTAAAAGCAAATTATTGAATTACTAAAAGCAATTTAAGTTCTAAATTACATAATGATAAATTAATACAAGTTGGCATACTAAGTTTGATAATCAACCAAACAAGTTCTTATGTTACTGGTTCTCAAGATTATGAAATAGAAGTTCACATACTAAGTTTGAATTAAAACAAACAAAATAGTACATAGCATTGTTAGACCACATAAATCGAAAAAGAGTATTCTTGCTGTGACTTCTAGGCTCATGGAATATTTCACTGATAAGCCTCATAGGAGCTGCATCATGGGTTTTTAACCTATATACCATCCTAAGGATGTGTTATATCTCGGTTCATCCCTAATTATAGGTAGATTTCTTATGTTACTAGTTCTTGATTATGAAATACAAGTTCATATACTAAGTTTGAATTCAAACAAACAATATGGTACATGACATTATTAGACCATATAAATCGAGAAGGAGTATTCTCATTGTGATTCTTAGGTTCGTGGAATATTTCACTGATAAGCCTCATCGGAGCTGCATCATAAGTTTCCAGTCTGTATACCATCCTAGGGGTGTATTATGTCTCCGATCATCCATAAGTATAGGTAGATTTCTTATGTTATTGGTTCTTGATTATGAAATACAAGTTCACATTCTAAGTTTGAATTTAAACAATCAATATAATACGTGGCATTGTTAGACCAAATGAATCGAGAAAGGGTATTCTTGCTGTGACTCTTAGGCTCCTGGAATATTTCATCGATAAGCCTCATCAAAGCTGTATCATGAGTTTTCAACCTATATACCATCCTAGGTTTGTACAACAGATTATCAATAAGAAATCAAACTCATTTAAACAAAATTCCAAACAACATAAAAAACCAAGACTCTCCTTCCTTTCACACAAAACCCAAAACACAAATTCTTCTCTATAAAAACATAACATAAAAATTGAACAAAAGTTTGACGACTTACCTAGATGGATGGACAATCGGAGATGATGGAAGACAAAGGATTAAGTTGTAATTAACATAGTGATAACTCATTAGAAGTTGACATAATAAGTTTTAATTCAAACAAACAATGAAATTGAGCATGAAACTTGGCTTTAGTTCAAATAAACAATGAAGTTTTAATTCATTAATTAATCTAAACATACCATGTTCATGAAAATTGGTCTAAACAGCAAAAATATTGTATTTATGAGAGTTTATTTTAGCAAGTTGTGAGATGAACATAGGAAATGGAATTTGATGAGATAATGTAGCAATTGAAGAATTTATTAAAGAAGGCATATAATCAAATATAATGACAATATATGCCCAAGGGTGAGGAAGAAGATAAAGGTTGTATAATGGGATGCAAGAAATAGTACCACCAAGAGTAATGATAATATGAAGTTCAAAGTCACACATCTTATGTACTAATGCTTATATGAGTTGATACTACAACCATAAATACTATTTAAAGCATTAAAGTTCATATAGAAGACATTTAATGGATTACTTCACTTTACCTTTAGAGTAGAGTAAAGTATGATCTTATGCCTTTTTTTATATTTCACATTTTGGATTTCAAAGCATTAATATGTATATTTTTACTTAATTGGTGTAAACTTTTTAAGTTATTTATGTTCATATCTTTTTAGGGTGAATGGGAAAAAAATGATGAATGAAATTCTATGTTATAAAATTTAAGCAATATATATAATTAAGATATGTATACGACGAATAACAAGTTTGTGAGATGAGAGATGAGTTAGGATACCATGATATAGTTTGAGCATATTTTAGAGAATTAATAGTAAAATTGTAGTGATAATTTGAAGGTTTCTTGATTCCAATGCAAGTTGTATAAGGATAATCAACTTACTAAAGGAGTATAAAGTGATTTATGCGTTTATGAAGCATAGGACTAATGTTTCTATAGTGGTACTATAAACTCGATATTTAGATGGATCCATGCATGAAATTGTAGATGGGCAAACGTGTAAGGAGTAATGCAATAAAATTATGCCTACTTATAGTGAGGAACCTAAAGAAAATGAGTATATAAATGTGTTAGATATTGTAGAAGAAATGAATTGGAATGTGGAGTGAACCATTTAACAACAATTAGTGTGGTAGGTGAAATATGACGTTAGGTTTCAATTAGTACATATGATGAAATAACTAAAGATAACCATGAAAATGATGATAAGATGGAAGGTGATTATTTAGATGACCATGAATCTCATTTTAACATTAATGGAGTTTAGCTAGTAGCTTCCTATAAAGTATTACTTTTAGTTAGACTATTTTGTCTTTAGTACAATTTTAATATCTAAAGAAATGCTTAAAGAGTTATTGTGTAAGAGATTGACGGATATATGAATTACATAGTTCTCTTGATCATCCTAATGATATCTTAAGAGTATAATTCTTCAAAATAAAATATTGTTACTATAAAAGGAAAGACTTACATACTTGCTAAAAAAAATAGTCAGTGTTACTATACTATTAATGGATATGATAATCCTTGTTCAATATTATTAAAAAAGATTATCCTTGTTATACAGAATTAGCATTATCTTATCCAACATAACACTTCATTTTATTAATTAGCTTAAGCAAAAATTACATAATATTACGAATAGCCTATAGAGATATCATACAAAAATTAATTAAATATGTATATGAATAAATTACATAAACTCATTCCATTGACCTTGTTTTAGGATATATGAACTTATATAACGTTTTAACTTCATCGAACACTTCATAAGCTTTAAAAATTCACCCCTAACTAACTCCTATCTTTTCCCTTTTTTCGTCAACATTAATGCATTCAAACAAATATTCAACTATTAACTGTCCAAATAAACGCAAACAACATCCAAAAAATCGACCAACAGCAAAGCTTTTAACAGCAATAATAAAAGCAGAACAAAAACATAATACCAAAGCATTAATTACTAACCTCGACAGATGATTCACTGGAGATGATGGAAGCAGATAATGGAAAACCAAATGAAGAGACGAAAAGAAGCAAAAGAATCAACGAATATAAGAGAAGAGAGGTAGAAGTTTTGGGGAGGGGGCTCGAGTTTTTGGGTTTAAAATGAAGCAAAAAATGATCCCCAAATGTTAAACCATAGGTGATGATTTTCGAAAATCATTACTAAAGGGACATATTTGGCTAAGACTTTATAAAATTGCTGCCAATATATATATATATATATATATATATATGTATATATATATATATATATATATATATATATATATATATATATATATATATATATATATATTAGCCACTGAGCTATGTAACTCACCCCACGCTTCTCTCCTCAAGTGCAGAAAGAGAAGGTTAGCGATCCTTGTAAGGCATTGGAACTCCAAGATAGTTAAAGACTTTTGTAATTAAGTTAGTTCAGGAACTTTTTGTATTTTGGAATCATTCTAAGCGTAAGCATTCAATGGTATCACGTGTAGTTCATATTTTGTATTTTGTATTTGTATTAAAGAAAAAGGGGTGATTTTTGAAATGTAAATATATTATGAAAACAAGCATCGTGTTCTGTAATAGGTCCAAGTGATTACTGAAACTCTGTTGTGTTCAATAATGTTAAAAGCTTTGTGACTGAAATTGTTTTAAATAAATCGAGCCGATTTGATTATCTATTTTTTGTGTATGCGTTAAATTGTTATAAAAAATAAATAAATTGCAAGGTGATTTGACTGTCAATTGTCTCCGAATGCTGGGCTCCGTAAGTAGGGTCCAGCATTGTTTGGTATCAGAGCTTAGGTTTTTCCAAGGCTTATAATGCATTATAGGATGAATTGTGTGCTATGTGATTTATTATTGTATTATGAATTGATGTGTTGCATTAAGTGACATGCTTATCATGCATACATGTAGGAAATAAGATTAAAATGAAAGTAAGCTGACAGATGGTGCCTTATCGAAGGAGTAAAATGCCACCTCTTAAAAGAATACGAGGAGTTTTGCAAGGATTTGCTGCATCTGATTCCTCACCATTTGAGAAGGGTACTGATGAGTATAAAATCTCAGTAATCGTAACCATATGAGTCATATGTATGAACTTCTATTAAGAGTTTAGACTAGCAGAAATGATGAGAAGAATGATGTTTGGTTAGAGTGTAAGATGAGGAAAGCTTGTGGATATTTAGAAATAAAAATTATGGCGTAGTCCGATATGTTAGATATAGATGTAGTATCAGTAGTTGTGTCAGCGAATAAAGTAACAGAATTTCGTGAGGATATGTACTTGAATTGATATGGATGTGAAAATATTTCCATGAATTGACTGAAGAAGAGATAGAAACAGAGTGAAAATGACAAGATTTAAGGTGTACAAGCAAAGTAGAATTGAAAGATTGAACTCGGAATTTATGATCAAGTAGAAGATTGTATTAGTGAATTTGAGGTTTGAATTTCAAAATGGCTATATGTTTATGCTCCTAAATTGATTAAGAATGTATGTATGGAAAGTGAAACAAAGGATAGTGATATATGTA
>JAOSBK010033038.1:0-10119 GCA_027568895.1 Erythroxylum shatona | reverse complement strand
TAAGCCTTAAACCTTAACCACTTAAGTGATCTACCCAAATTGCCCCCATACCATCTTATTCCTTTAATTTCTAACAATATTTAAAACTCTAATTTAATCTTAATCCCTTCATTTAAATTCCATCAACCCAAGCACTAAAACCTTAAATTATTCTAACTAAAAGAAATTAAGCAAACTAAACCTAAAAATAAATTTAAACATGCTTATTTAATAAGGAAAGAGGAATCGGGGCCCAATATCGACGCTAGGCCAATCCTTAAAGAGCGCCCCTTTCCCCTGACTCCTCATAACAATCCTTTCGTCCACCAAATTATCAATTCTCAGCTCACAGGATTAGTTCGTCCTAGGGACCAGGGCAATGATGCATTTATTCGTCATTTCTACACTCATGCCCGCCTTCATAACACCTTGGAAATTAATTTCTGGGATGTTATTGTCCCTACCCCTTTCACCGCTGCCGCTATCCATGAGCATTACGACCTGCCTCCCATCTTCTGCTGCCGTATGAGCAGCTTATCCACCATTACCCCTGGGACGATGTCCTTCGTACCCTCTGTCCTGAGGGTGCCGAATGGCATCAACCTAGAATTTACCAACATTATCTTAATCGTTCTGACCTTCGCCTTGAGGCCTGTCCTTGACTCCACCTCGTTTGCAACAACATCCTTCCTACCTCCCACCTGACGTACATCACTAAACAACAAGCCCTTTATTTGTATCTACTTATGATCGGTCACCCGGTCGATATAGCTAATGCCATTGCCTCCGCCCTTGATATTAATTGCATTTCTTAAGTTTCTAAGAACAATTGATACTGCAAATTGCTATTTTTGATTGTAGGATCCTCAAGGAGAAGGGAGTCAATGCGTTAAATTGAAGTCAACAGGAGATCATAGCCTTCGGGAAAAGTTCACCGCGGTGAGCCCATCTATCGCTGATGCGAAGAACGAAGAATCCAGACTGAACTTTTGGGAAAAGTTTCCCACTACGAAGATTAATTCTCTCACCGCGACAAAGGATCCAGAAAACATACAAAATCTTTTGGGAAAAGTACGTCGTGGCAAACTTATCTGTCGCCGCGGAGAACCTTCAAAAATGCGTACCTTCAAAAATTTGAACCATTTTCTGAAATCTCACATACTATATAACCCGACCCAATAACCCGTTTTAATAAGAAACCTATTTTTGGATAATTTGGAGAGAGCCGACATATATATAGATGAATATTCCATCAGTTGAAAGGGAGAGAAGAGACACGACATACTCCACTGCCTTAACACCCACGGTCCCTTCGGGGTTCCCGTGGGGAGAGACGAAGGGATGACTCCATCGTTCTTTATCCATCATTTTGCATCGTTCTCTATCATCTCTCTCTCCATCTCATTTTCCCAGCAGTTTTACTGTCGACTTCCATCATGGGTAGCATGGATTCATTCCTAGTTGTGACGTTTTCGGTTGCAATGTGTGGCTAGGCATTTTCCTTCCTCTTGAACATGTAGCGATGGCTTGAGTTTAATGAGCTTCAAAAGGGAGTAGTTCGTTTATGTTTAACTACATTGTTATGAACTTCTGAGTTAGGATTTGTGCTTTGTAGTTGGATTTTCTTGATTATAGTTTAATCAAGTATTGAACAATGTATTGTGTTATGGATTGGTTGATGTAGAACTTTGAGCTTGAATATATGAAGTCTCATATATGTCTTTTTGGTGTTACCCATTACACACACTAAGATGCATTCAATAAGGTTTTAAGAAATGAAGCTCATTGATTGAAACCTTGGACTTAAAGAGTTCTTTAAGGTTTATCATTTGAAAACTTAGTGACTTTTGCTGCCAAAAAGATTTGTTTTGAACTATGATAACCAAAGCTCATTTTCAAGAGGATTTTATCATATGTGATCATCATTTGAGTTTTTTCTTTTCTTTTCCAAAAAATTCAAAAATACCTTTTTATATACTTTTCTTTCATTTAGTTCAATTTACTTAGTTTTATCAAAAATCCAAAAACCCACTCTTAACAAATTTAGTTTGCATTCTATGACAATTAGGCTAGCTTAGATCATTTGCACTAGGTTATGATTAAGTGAGACAAACCGAGGTTGCACTCTATATTGCAATCCTTGGAATTAAATTTTTGATTCAGTTTCTAAGGGAATAACCCAAATACTAATCACCCGATCAAAATGGCACCGTTGCCGGGGAACCAAGCAATTGGTTTTCTTTAGGTTAACCGTTGTCATCTTTGTTTGTCGTTAATGATAGGAACCTTATCCTTTAGATTTCATTTTGGATAGTTTTATTTCATACTTGTCCATAGTATAGGGTTTGAATTCTTCTTTGCATTGCATAAATTTTGAAAACATAAACAAGAGCATACTTTCACAATTGGATTTTTCATACTTAGCATCTTTCATACATACCCATATTAATACATACCTTTACACACCATACACTCACATTCTTCACATCTCACCTTTTATTTGACTTTGTGTGTCTGTGAGTAAATTTTGTTACAATTTCTTTCATTTAACTTATTTCTGTGCATGCCCCGGAGAGCTAGACTTGTTCCTTTCCAACCTAAAATTGAGAAACGCCTAAGGAAGATTAAAAAAGAGAGGAAAGAACAAGAGAGAAGTAAGGTAGTTGTGGAAGAGGAGTCGAATCAGCCAACTAGTGAGAGTGAGTTGAGAGAAAGAGTGATCATGGCTGAGAACCCAAATTTTATACAAAATCCTAACTTTCATGCTAACCAATCTAGAAATGGCGATAATGGAGGAAATGGAGAGCATAAGAGAGTTAGAGAGAAAAATGGGAATCAGAGACGGAGAACCATTTAGGAAGCAACAACTTCTAATGTGAATTATGATCCATTTACTACTGCTTGTCCTAATTTTGATGTTAGTTTTAAAGTGAATGGATTACTTATCAATTATGTTCCTAAATTTCATAGCTTGGCAGGAGAGGATCCCTACATGCACGTTCAATCCTTGTCTATGATCTGTTAGAGTATGAAGCCAGTGGGAGCTTCACTATATCAAGTTCTATGGAAGGCTTTTCATTTGTCCCTGGAAGGAAAAGCACGGGAGTGGTACATGAGCCTCCTAAGGCATATGGCAAATGCCTATTATAGCTGGGCCAATTTGAGGAAAGCTTTCTTGGAGAAGTATTTTCCAACTTCCAGGAATTCATCGATGAGGAAAGAGATTTATTCGGCTCAGAAAAATTATGATGAGTCCCTTTATGATTGTTGGAATCGCTTCCAATATCTACTGTCTAGATGCCCCCATCACCAGATACCTAATGAGCAGTTGGTGCAATACGTTTACAATGGGTTGAAAAGCCAAGATAAGGGTATATTGGATGTGACATCAGGAGGTTCTTTGATTGATCTTACAGCTTCGCAAGCATGGGATTTGATCAAGAAGATGGCTCTGAATCATGAATAGTATAGTGTGAGAGATACCAGAGGGGTACATAAGTTGGGAGCTTCAACAGCCCAAGCTAAAAGAATGGAGAGTCTGGAGTCTAAGGTTGACTCATTGGAGAACATAATCACTTCACAATTGTCTTTCATCACTACAGAACTGAAGAATATGAATGTGCATCGACCATCATATTCTATGGATCTTACTACACCTAGTTATGATACTTATAGGTCGGTAATATACATAACCAGTGTTTGCCCAGGTCGGTATGAGGAGGTGTCTGCAGTGTATCTGGGAAGAACAAATCCAAAATGGAATCCCTACTCAAACACTTACAATGAGGGTTGGAAGGCCAATCCTAGATTTAATTGGAGGAATGAAGAGGGCAGAGCTCCAAATAGATTTCAAAAAGGAGAAGGAGTTGGTACTTCCACTAACCAGTTCCCCAACCAACAACAAGCTCTAATTGTCCCAACCAAAGAGGACACAAATCAACTGCTACACAATATAACTTTGATGAAGGAAAAAAGGAATTCCAACACCAATCAATTTAATGCAATAGCCACTCTCATCCAATAGGATTCCTCTAAAACAGTTGTTCGGTTCAATGCTTTAGAAAAGAGAATGGAGCAATGGGAGATGAAGGCAGAAAATTTCAACTCTTATGTGACTCAGTTGTCTAACAATATGAGAGAGAACCAAGCAAGAAGCAGTGGAACAATTCCTTCTAACACTGTGATTAATCCAAAAAGTCTGAATGCAATTGCCTTATGAAGTGGGAAACAAGCGCGGTTTAATCATCAAGGAGAAGAAGCATATGATAAGGAGATTGAGAGTGAAGAAATGCCTCTGCCAAAGGAGAAAATTAAGAAGTTTGAAAGTTTCAAGGAAGAATCATTATTGAATGAAAGGAAGTCTGCATCAAGGAATAAAGGCGCTACTTCAGAGAGTTCCAAGGAAATGCTAGAGCATAGGGAATCAAGCAAGCATAAAGCCCAAGGTAAGGTGGTAAATCTTCAAGATCTTCCTTTTCCAAATTCATATTTAATAAGCAAGCGTATGACTGAAATTAAGCATGAAAAGGATATAATTGATCTGTTTGGAAAAGTCAAAGTCAACATTCCCTTGCTTGATTTAGTGAAAAGAGTTCCGGCCGATGCTAAGTATCTTAAGGACTTGTGCACCAACAAGAGGAAGTTTAGGCCCAATGAGAGAGTCCAAGTGAGCTCGAATGTGTCAGCCCTATTCAAACCACAAATACCTATAAAGTGTCAAGACCGTGGACCTTTCACCATTCCATGCATAATCAGGAAAGTTACCATAGGAAGAGCCTTGTTAGATCTGGGGGCAGCAATTAATGTGATGCCTAAGTTTGTCTATCAATCATTAGGAATTAAGAGTCTAAAGCCTACATCTGTCATGTTACAATTGGTTGATAGACCATTTAGGCATCTAGTAGGGATTATCGAAGACATTTTGGTCCAGGTCAAAGGTTTGATTTTTTCAGCTGATTTTTATGTGCTTGATATGTCTTCTAAAGTTGTGCAGGATACTTTCTTAATTCTCGGGTGACCCTTCTTGAGGACTGCTAGTACTATGATTAGCATGAAGGAAGGTATGATCACCATGGAGGTGGGCGATCAACAGGTGAACTTTAATGTGTATGAAACTATGAAACACCCCCATGAGGACTATTCACTCCTAGGAGTGAACATGCTGGATGTTGTTGTTGATGATGTATGCATTGAGTTTGAACGGGCAATGAACCCATTGACTAATTATTCCTTGGAGAAAGTATTTTTTGCTAATGTTTCAAGTGTACTATAGAGTGCAGACGATAGCATAGAACTGGAAAGTAGTCGAGTTACCTCGCCACAGCATTGCTATGAGCAAAATGTCCCACAGGAGCTGAAGGACCCACCTTGAGCAACAGGTTGTTTCTCTTCTTTCACTTACAATGTTCTTCCACGTATTGATTAAAGATAAGATGACATTGTTATGCATGAGTATGTTGGCTAAGTGTGGGGGATAAACTTAATCAGTAGGATTAGGTTTAGTTTTTAGTCGGAAATAGGTTTAGTTGTTCTGTTTCAATAATTCCTCCTCCCTTTGAATTCTACATTTTAGCGGATGCATGACACATCTCTTATGATAAAGGAAACTGGTGTACGTGGTGGGTTGCATGTTGTATTGTATTGGTTAAGGACTTGTGAATGAGTTAAGTATCCGTTAGAATTTGTCACGTCTTTTCTCTTTTGTGCTTCGGGAAAAATTCACCGCGGTATGGTACCTTTCGTCGTAGCGAGCCTATCAGTCGCCGCGACATAACGCCTCTCAAGCTACTTCGTCGTGGTGTGAATCAAATTTTTTGCCGCAGTGAACAGTGGTATGCAGCCCTTGTCATGGCGAAAGACCTTTCTGCGCAAAAAATTCTGCTTGAAATTCCTCTTTTACCCTTAATGTTCTTCTGATCTTTCATCTGCCCTGCATCTTTTTCATCATTTCCCTTCCCCCTCCTTCTAAACCAACCAACTCCTTCTTCCTATCTCATCTTTGCCTCTTTCACTTAAACTTCGCCGCAGCTAATCCAAGTTACCTAGCGCCATTTCCCTTTGTGTTCATCTTCCTTCCACCAGTCTGTGTGTGTCTTTGGTGTTCGTTTCTTTCTCACCTTTCTTAGTAAGTTTTCTCTCTTTCATTTCATTTTCATTTGCTTCTATTTCTGGCAATTAGGGTAAGTTCGCCATAGCGAAGAAACTTATTTCACCACGGCGTGGCAAACTGATATTCTTCACCACAGCGAAGAACCTACTTCACCGCGGCATGGGAAGTATAGCTTTTGTCGTGGTAACAGATCTATTTTGTCGTGGCGAGCTTACAGATTTTGATGTTTTTAGTGAATTTGTTTAATCCTTATGTTTATTTTTTCTTGTTTTTTGCAGGAAAATGCCTCGAGCTAAGAATGCTTCTCGTAGCTCTCCCAATTCCTCCTCCAGCTTCTCCCTATCCTCCCATTCATCCCAATCTTCCTATCCATCCCACTCCTCCGCTCATTCCCCTCGTTCAACTGATTTCGAATATAACGACCTAGCTGCAAAAATTGATGCTAGGCCGTTCATTAAGGAATGCCCTTTTCCCTTGACCCCACATAATAATCCTTTCATCTGCCAACTTGTCAATTCACAACTTATAGGATTAGTTCAGCCTCGGGACCAGGGTAATGACAAATTTGTCCGTCATTTCTATACTCATGCCCGCCTTCACAACACCTTGGAAATTAATTTCCGAAGTGTCACTTTCCCTACCGCTTTCACCACTGCTAGCATCTGTGACCATTATAACCTTCCCCCTGTCCTCCGCTGTCACTACGAGCAGTTAGTCCATCACTATCCCTGGGACGATGTCCTTCGTACCCGCTGTCCTGAGGGTGCCAAATGGTATCAACCCAAAATTTATCAACGCTACCTTAAGCGTTCTAATCTGCGCCTCGGGGCCTGTCCTTTTTGGTCATCAAAAATATCCTTCCCACCACCCACCTCACTTATGTAACTAAACAGCAAGCTCTTTACTTGTATCTTCTCGTGGTTGGCCCCCCGGTCAACATAGCCCATGCCATTGCCTCCGCCCTTCGTGATTCCATCTTTACAGCTAAGCTGTCCAACTCCATCTTCTTCCCCCACCTCATCACCAACCTATTCCGGGCTCATCACATCCCAGAGTACAATAATGACAGCTATTTTGACCCGATCCCTCTGTTTCGTTACATCTACCTAACTTCACCTCCAACCTCCTCCCTGATCCCCTCCCTGTTCCACCCCACCTCCTGCTACTGTTACCACCCCTGCTACCACCCATTCTGAGGCCTTACCTCACGAGGACGTTCATTCCACTCCGGCACCTCCTGAGCCCATTACATTACAGGCACTCGCCCACCGTATGGATGCTGTTCAGGAGACCCTTCCCTAAGTGATAGCCAGACAGGAGCAAGATAGCCGGTATCGTCAGCACATGGATGCCCTGATTGCCACGCACCTGCATTTCCCACTTCCTTCTGAGGAAGATGATTCCCTTGATGGTGTAGGCACATCGAGGGCCGCCCCTTCCGACTCCGCGGATGATCATCCGATGGAGTAGTTCGAGTGTTTATTTCTGTATTTTCTTTTTTATATATTTTTATTTTGGTTTGTTAGTCGGATGCTCGGTTCATTTTGTAATGTCCAAATTTTTGTACACCATTTATATATAATTATTTTTATCCTTCCATTTTGTTATTATGGCGCTTTCCCTTTTCACTTCTTGCTTATTTCTGTTCCTTGTTCTTCTTCATTGAGGGCAATGTTATGTTTAAGTGTGGGGGAGGTTTTCCCATTTTACAACTCTTGTTGTGCTCTATTTTGGCCATTTACATGTTCGTGTTAGTCAATTATGCATAATGTTCATAATTTTTAAACTTGGTGATTGTGGAAATTGTTTTTGTTGTTTTTCGTCATGGCGTACTATACCTTCGCCGCGGCCATCTGCATATTTTCAGCCTTGGCAAACTAATTCTTCATCGCGGCAGCGATTGCGAGTTGAACAATTTGTCACGGCAAACATTGGTTTTGCTGCAGCGCCATGCTATTGCAGGAACCATTTTATTTCAAGAAAAATTTGCCTCAATTTAACAATTCTCCCTCATTCAACTCATTTCACTTTTGTTTCTCAAAGAATGTATAAGTTTCAAAGTGATTCTTGAGTTTTTGAAAATACTTACCATTCTCTAAATGATAGCCGGATTTGGCTAATTTTATTTTCGATGTTTTCAACAAAAAGTAGGTGAAGGCATGCTGACAAAATGCCCTGTATGTTTTTAAGACTTGAGATTATTCATTGGGATATTGCCCTTGTTGGAAGGATATTTGGGCCTGATTTTTTCAATTCTTGTGTGCATTTGCTTATTTCATATCTCTCTATAACTTGTTTCAATTCTTAATCAAAGCTTTATGAACTAGAATTTTGTTAACATGATAAAGATATTCTTTCAATACCTTTTGACCCAAACACAATCCCATAAATACTAATCCATTGCTAGCCCCTTGAGCCATTATTTATGAGCACATGCACACATCTTTATATGGTGTCAATAGGTTATTTTGCATTTTCTTCTAGTTATCTCATATAAAAAGTGTTATACATATGTGTTCTAGAAAAAAGAGAAAAGAAAGAACAAAGAAAAATACAAAAAAAGCAACAAATATATTTTTATATGTATGTGTTGTGTTATATTTATGTTCTAAAAAAAGTTATCATTTGTGTCAATATTGTCTTACTATTGACATCTATTTCATAATTGTAGTGCATGTACTCATATTTTTTCTTCTTTCATCCATTCCATCCATTTCATCTAGCCTTCTATGCATTACATCCTTGAAAAGTTCGCTTGACTTTCGAAATTATAGTTCTTGTAGTGGAGAAGTAGGACTATCACAATCTTATGGTAGAGAATGGACTAAGTAGATTTTAGAGTGAAAATATCTCTAAACATAAGTGAGATGAGAGCAAACACCTTACCTTGAGTGAAATCTCTTTTGTTCAATCTCTTGGATTAAAACTCTTATAGTGTTTATTTTCTTAGCACTCTTTCAGTCTACTTTGGTTGATTTATGAGAAAGTGATTTTTTCCAATTTCCTATTATTGTTTTAAGCATGGTCAGAATTTTTCTTTTACACTTGTGTCTCTTTGACTCTTATAAAATTTGTCTAGGAGTGCAAAGATCTAAGTGTGGGGGAATTTGATTGAGCCCAAGTTTATTATGTAAATCGACGACACTTTCATGGCCTTTACTATACTTTTTGACTTCTAATTCTTGATTTTGTGCTTAAATTAACCATTGAGTGTGCACTTTTATTTTATGCAATTTGATAGTAAAATTTGTCATAATTGGTATTAATTGCACTTCTTGATTTTTCTAAGAACAATTGATACTGCAAATTGCTATTGTTGATTGTAGGAACCTAAAGGAGAAGGGAGTCAATGTGCTGAATTGAAATCAACAGGACAACAGCGCTACAGGAAAAGTTCACCACGGCAAAGTATCTGTCGCCTCAGCGAAGTACCAAGAAATATAGGTTGAAGCATTCGGGAAAAGTTCTCCGTGGTGAAGATTAATTCATACACCGCGGTGAAGGATCCAGCAAGGAGAGAGAACTTTCAGGAAAAGTTCACCGCTGCGAAGATTAATTCGTACGTTGCAGCAAGAGATCCAGAATAGACGCAAAACCTTTTGGGAAAAGTACGAACGTTGAAAACTAGAAACATATTTGGAAAAATCTCTCACTGTTTGACCCAACCCACCGACCAAATGTTTAAAAACCTGCTAAATTAGGTTAAGAAAGAACAATTTTTACACAGAGAGTCGACACACATCCCATATACACACTTAACACCTCTCATCTCTCCACCTTCATCCATCAATCCATTTCACTTTTGATCGTTGCTTTCATCATTTGTTACTGCTGCTATGGATACTGTTGGTGTGTTTACAATTATGAGTGCTCCTGGAGTGATGCTTGGCTAAGCACCATTTCCTCTTGAAGATGTAGCGATGGCTTGAGTTCAATGGGCTTCAAAGGGGAGCAGTTCATTTATGTTTAACTACATTGTTATGAACTCCTAAGTTAGGATTTATGCTTTGTAGTTGGATTTTCTTGATTAT
>JAOSBK010033037.1:0-26875 GCA_027568895.1 Erythroxylum shatona | reverse complement strand
ATATATGTATGTATGTATATATATATGTATGTATGTATGTAGAAAAGATTTAACTATTCACTATCATATTTTTCCTTTCACTAGATGTTAATTTAATCATCCTTCAACCTAACAAGTTTTACAGATTTCATAAGATTAATAATTAAATAGATGCATATATCTTTTTATGTAGTTTTATAGTTCTCATTATTTTGATCAACCAATTCCTAGTTGCGCACCCTAAAGATCAATCAATTCAATCATAAAAAGCAATATGAAAGGCACTTAATATTCATCAATGAAATAAACTTTATTCAGAAAATCTCACACATATTATATGATAACTTGATTCCTTCAACCAAGAACAAAATTTTTAGCTACTCATAACAGAGGTAAAACTTAACAGAAAAGTAGTAAGACATATTGTCTCCATCTCTGCAATGTTTCCAGAAAATCCAAAAACTCCTAAAACCAAAAAATAGAAGAAAAATGTGAAAAGATGATGTGTCTCCAAGGGTTTTCTCTTCCCTATTATCGTTATCTTTATCAGATAAACTTTCCACATAATTAGACGATCCCTAGATTAAAAAAAAACAACTTGATTCCCAAATAATATAAATCCTAAGTGTATCGAATATTTTTTCAAATTAGATTCTACAGATAAATTTTCCCTTTTTACGTGCCCATGCTTAGTTAAAAACTTTTCTGCCAGTTGGGAATTCGAATTGTCTTTGCTTTCCTTGCATCTTTTTTATTCAGATTCATCTCCTATGTGCTGAAAATCATCTGAGAATAATTAAGAAACAAGTTCATTAATTTTAAATAAAAATTTCAACAAATTGAAGAGATTTATATCCAAAGTTAGCACAAAAATAACAACTTATCAGATAGTTCCATCCAAACCAATTAGCAAGATTACATATAGGATATAAAATGATACTTACGGTGCCTATTTGAAGCATATACTAGCTAATAAGTTTAGAAGTGAATTAAATAATAGAAAGTTATAAGATATCCAAAAAGATTTTGGTTACAATCTCACAGGGCCTATTGAATAAAATAACTTTGTCAATGTATACTAATAGGAGAATAGTTATCATGATAAGTAATGGGAGTAAACTGAAGTTTGAAATAGTTTAAATCTCATAACAAAACATCTAAATGAAACTATTGCTTTTGTCTAATACATTTGATGTATAGTTAAAGGGTTAAAATACATTGAAAAATTCACTTACATATTGAATTCTAAGAGTTTTCTTAAAGATGATTAAGGATGTATCATATCTATAAGAAGATTAATAATGGAAGTATACTTATTTTCTAACATAAACATATAAATGAAATATTACTAATAGACAATAACAATTCATATTTTTAATTATTGACATATGGTAATAAAGATCTATAAAGATAGATTCATAAGTTGTTTGTCTATTATAGTTCAAATATATAGTTAGTGTGCAAAAGGAGTTTAGAAATTGACGTATCTAATACCTATGGATTTTAAATTTAGTTTGACAATAACAAAATTAAATCCTAATTAAGGTATAATTTACTCTAAGTGATATTATTTTGAGTTAGAAAGATTCCAATATAGCATCAATTACTAATTAAGCTATAACACAATTTCATTTAATGAAAATGACTATTTAGATCAAGAAGTTCTTTGATAAACTTAGTATAATTCCTTACATTATTCAAATAGTAATATATTGTGGAATGATAAGTATAAATTTCAAGTATTTTAGGGCATAGGTTGATATGTGTTTAGTTGTTAATTCAATCATTTAGTATGTGTTTAGGTTAGAATTATGTTAGTTTGTTAATTATTTATGTTTTTAAGTGTTTTATGGGTTATTACAAGTCTTTGAGCTTAAATATTATGATTTTTAGGTACTTTAATGTGTTTAGTAGTGTTTCAGGGTCAACGTCAAAGAACGGAAGAGTTTTAGAGACATTGAGGCCCAAACAACAACCCATGATCGTGGCATTTCAAGCCATGATTGTGACAGAAGCTCCAAATTTAGCCCACGATGGTGGCCTACATACCATGATCATGGCAGAAGCCCAAGGAATGGACCACGATCATGGCCTATAGGGCCACGGTCATGAGCTACATTGGGTAGACGTGTAGACACTCACATACGTCAAGTTTCAAGAGATTTTTTGGATCTTTCGAACCCCCGAAAAATCCTAAGGTTACCCAAAACACAATAGGATATAAAAAGAACAAAAAGAGGCAGAGAACGAAGCTTTTGCATCAAGCACCTTGAGAAACCCTAGAGAGAGATAACGAGAGATATAGGAAGAGCAGAAGGAGGAGAGAAGAGGAGAAGAAGTTGACTCGAAGTACTTCCCAAATTAGGAGATTTCCTAACATCGCTACCTCTCGTCATCCATTTTATATTGTATTTCTTGTTCTTTTCAGTTTTATTATTGTATAGAATTGGATTAAATAGTTGATTATAGGATCTAGAATGTCGAGGATGTTCTAAACTCGCCTTCAGAATTTTATTCTTGAATTAATGAGAATTTGTTTGTTTATGTGTTTATTGGATATTGTTGTGGTTTGATTCTGCTATTGCATAATTTGATAATAAATTGAGAGGGAATATAATGAAAAAAGATTAAATTGAACTCAGGAGAGTTAGGTGATATAATAGAAACCAAAATTAAATCAGATCGATAATTTATCTGAAGAGAGATCTTGTATAAGTTTTCAACAATTTATTAGAAAACTTCAGAACTAATTAGGGTTTTGAATTGGTTGTGAATTGAGAAATTGAAACCTCCATAGTCTGATTAGGGTTCATGATTTGTGGTTAATGGTTATAACTCGAGAGAGAGTAATCAACCTTAGAATAGTCCAGAACCAACAATCCAATAAATCATAATCAATTAGGTTAACATTAAGGATAGTAAAATTTCCTTTCTCTCAATTGGTAATTTCCTTTGGTTAATTCTTGGATTTGTTGTAAATTGCTTAATAATTAGTATTTTCATATTTGATTCTACATTTGATCAATTGAATTAAATTCTCATATTAGTTTCGTTACATCTTGAATTTCTATTATTTGTTTTTAGCCTTAGATTTTAGGATTAGATTAGTTCCCTCCTTGTGGGATCGAATCCTTTAGTACTACGTACGCTAATGAACCGTGCGCTTGCGGATTATCGACGGTTAATAATTAAAACTTATATACAACCAAACCTCATTCATGGAACATTAAAACTATTAGGCATATGACAGGAGATAAGGTGTCAGGAAAAATCCATTATGTACTTAGCAATTCCTTTTAAATTATAATGATAACTTTAAGATGAAAATTTTAGGTTTAAGTAAGTTCTAACTAAAAAAATTATGAAATTATTTCATTAAATTACTATCCCAACAGTAGGATGATCACTATATAGAGATATGATATATGATATATGATACCTAAGCAATTGGTTTAATGCAAGAGGAGATTGTTGTTTTATACCATATAATCAATCCATGGCTTTATATTAATGAAATAACTAATCAAAGACATTTTTATAATTTATTTATGTTTATTAATATCTAACTTAAAATATAAATTATATAGGATAAATATACTTTACAAAGAACTAATGATAAGATTACAATTAAGAGATACATATTATATTTATGTATTACCCTTAAACTATTCATATGCATTATTATATTAAGTTTGTACATTAACAGAGCATGAAAACTAACACATGTTATGTTTCTTCTTTTTGAAGAAAGTAATTGATCTCATAGACTATATATAGATACTTAAAAAAATATTTGAGTGTTTATCAGAAGATAAGTTCAATAAACTCACTTTATATATGAGAACAAAGAACAAATTACTATTAGAGGTCAAAAAATTATGTAACTAGAGTGGTTTTCATATAACCTAATGAATTTTAGGAAAGCTATGGAAAAAGGAATAAATTTTCATAATAAAGTATGGTTTATGATTTATACTTAATCATATTCACGAACATATTATGTTATAGATTACAGAGATCTTAATCTTTGAAAATTTATGAAAGTCTTTATTTTCTTTCATTCTTGACGAGATCGAGATTGTTTCCCAGTATCCCAAAATGAAGCTTACTAGGAAAAAAGTCTTATTTCGGCTATGGAAAGACAAACATCAAATGTTTTGTACATGTTTTTTAAAACTTACCCATTCATGCCAAAAAAAAAAAAAAAAAGGAGAAGACAAACTTGGCAAGTATCATTCAACTAATATGTCCACTTACCTTCAAAACTTTTATATTTATTATGCTCGAATTTGGCCTTAAATGTATGATAATTCTATATTCATCATGTTTGTCATAGCAAATTAGTTTGCAATTTATCATTTTTACGGCGCTTGTTTTTTGTGCTATTATATGATATTTTCTGTACTTGGTTTATTATCTTGTAAGTAATTATATGAGGCAAAATCCTAAATTTGAGTGCATTATTCTCCACAGTTGTCTAACTGAGAAGATATTAAAGTCAACTAAAATCTGACAAGGTGGACAATAACTTGGTAGAAGACATCAAAGATCGATTCAAGCTTGAAGATGAAAACTTGAAAAGACCAGAGAATCTGGAAACAAAATGTAACTGGACAAGTTTAAGAAACAAAATCAAAGCAGCACCAAAGTGGTACCTACGATTAATATTAGACTTGTCAATATTTACACACGCAAAGTTCCAAAAGCTAACTGTCAAATATGTAGAAGTTGGTCCAACATTGGTCTTCTAACATGTAATTTGAGGATGAACAGAAATATAATTTAACTAAACTTAGGATTCTACGATGTAACATTAATTATAAATACTTTTTAAAGGGTTAATCAAATAGGCTTCTTAGGTCTTTTAAGGGAAGCTTTTGGCAACCACATTGTCTTTAGTTATTGTTTAAGGTTTCTTAACATAAAAGAACCTAAGAAGCAAGGATTGAAAGGAGATTAGCCTAACTGGGTATATCTTGTTCTACTTCCTTCCTTATTTTCTTTGATGTTAACATTGATTTTTTTTTGTTTTGTTTTCATTATGATTATTTGTTAAATACCTAGTTAGGATTAGTGATATAGTTTATGTTAGATATTTAAAATATTAATGCATGAGTTATTATCATTTGGTTAAATTCATTCTTTTTTATATTAATTGTTAGATTTATTCTTGAAAATCATAGATTCAATCTTATAAATGGTAAGAAGGATTGAGACGATAAGTGTAGTTTATGTATTAAAAGAATAAATATTCTATATCTAGAGAATGGCATTTCCTACACTAGTGTTATAACTAAAGAGACTAACAATGTTTAATGAATTTGTTTAGGTTAAATTGTGCATATAAAAGTGGTGATTACTTATGGCATGGATATGTTAGGTTAATTTTTATGTCAACTTTGATAACCAATAATTATATGATAATTAGAATTTCTTATAAGTGAACCTCAAATTCCTAACATTTGCAAGTAGATTTAATCAAGTTTTTGGTACCATTATAAGGCAACTATTCAATTATTATATTGGTTAAAAGTGCAAAAATAACCATAATATTTATATCTGAATACAAGTTGAAGCTTAACATTTCATAATGTTTAAATTAAACTCTACCGTTTTAAAAACATTCAAGTTGAACGACAAATTCACTGGATACTTAACTTCATTAGTTTCTATCACATCATTAATGACATGATAGAAATATATAATATTTCAATTTTAATTAGGGATTATAGTGCCACATCTATGCCACGTGGCTTTTTGACATTCAATCATCTTTTTCAAAATATCTAAATTTAATAATTACTTAAAACATATCCTTAATTTTCTTAATCAGAACTAATTAAACTAATAATATAGTTTAACCTATCAGAACTAATTAAACTAATAAAATAGTTTAACCTAACATCAACTAAATTCCTAATTTACAAACTCCTAATTATACCTATACCTAACCTTAAAATTACCATTCTTCTTTTCCTCTTCACTGTCCTTTCTTCATTGCCTTCTTCACCGTCACCAATAATTCACCCTCCTTCGTCATTGCCAATTGTCTTTTTAACCATCTCAACCTATTTACCACCATCTTCTTTCTCCCATGCCATATTCTTTCTATGTTTTCACCATTATCTTTTTTCTCCCTCTTCATCATTGTCATCCATCCTCTACCTTTATTCCAAAGCATGTATCTCTCTCCATAAACAAAATTATGCAAAAATTCTCCATATGATGTGTCACAGATAAAATTCTAAAGCTCGGATTTCCTAGTTTTGGAGTTCTTTGCACGTGCTTCTTAAGTTATATTAATTTGGATTTCTTTTATTCCAGACTTAATGTGAATAGCTTTCATAACATTCTTTTTTGGAAAAACGTAAATTCTTAGTATTAGGTTTTGTAAATTTGTTTTAATATTTAACACCTCTTTTCTAAGATTCTCTTGTTCCTTTCATGTTATATGTTGTACACTAATTCTCCAAAAGTCATTTTGAAAAGTCTTCAATCTCCTTGGGCGTGAAAATGAACCCTAGAAGCCAAAACAATAAATTCTGTCCATTCTAAACTACTACAGTGCATCCTGAAAAGTCTCAGAAAATGGTTCAATAGTTACGAAGAGTACTTGCAACTGAAGAAAGCATGATCCAAGCTCTCAAGATTCTCCATACATAAAACACAAGATATGTTGGTGAAGAAAATATGATACAAGCTCTCAAGATTCACCGTTTATTTATGCACATAATTAAACCTATTACTTTATCAGTTCAATTTTATTTGCAGTATTTTTGCAACCCTATTTTCATCAATAATCTATCTCTTCAAGTCGAATTTAGAGGTGTAAAGATCACATAAATCATACGTACATTAAACTTGTTAAGTTAGTAGTTCTTCCTTTTTTTCAATGTGAAAATTCTTTCAGAGTATATGTTCCATCAATGTGATTGTTGTAGTGACAACTTCTAAACCTATAGAATCCTGATCATCTACTAATACATCAAGAAGTTCAAATGCTAAAAATTTCATTTGCTATTGTGGGTTAACTACCACGCTAAATACTTTAGAGTTATTACAATCTTGGACGGAGATTTTATAAATGCCCCCCTATTTTCTACTGAGAATATATTTGTTATTAGTTTAAAAACTTTTGCGTTTAATATTTGGATAATGAAATCAAATTTTTTAGGTTGCTACGTATGACTGTTTTAAATGGTATGATGGTTAATTTACTATGACAACAATTGAAGTGATTCAAAATTAAGGAAAAAAAGTACAATGTTGAAGAAGGTTGTTGAAACAAGTAATGTTGTAATAAGTACTAATAAACAAGCACAACCAAGGAGTTTGAGGAGCAAATGAAGCTCATGAAGTAAGACTTAATTTTTTAGAAAAAAAGAGAGATGAAATTTATATTAATGAATATTTCAATAGTTTTTTCTTGTTATTTTCAACGAGTAAGACATTGAATTATAATGTTAAATATCAAACTAGACTTATGTGCAATGTAATGATTGCGCATTTGATTATTATATTAAAATGATTTGTGATATGATTACCTATAAATATTGAGTAGCTAATATATGAATATGAATTCATAAATGGCAGCAAAAGTTATACTAAAAACTATTTATAACTACAATGGCACATACATAAAAATCATTAGCATATTTTCAATTAGTTTTATATCAAAAGCATATACATCATAAAATTATGTCAATAGCGCGTCAAGTAAAAATAAAGGAAAGAATGTGGAATAAATTTTCTATATATATGTGTGTGTGTGCGTGCCCACATTCTTTCCTTTATTTTTACTTGATTGGAAGATTGGGAAACTTGTTCTTGTGAGATTGTGCCAATGATGCTCCCCATTTATTTACTTGAGCTTATAACTACTGTAAAGTAATACTAGATTGTCGTCTAAACTATAAATCTCTTAGTTCAAATGATAACTTGAGTGTGTGTGGATCAACATTTCTATATTTCTTTTACTAGCATATCCAAAGCTATTAACCTAGAAAAAAACTATGTAAAAAATATTTAAAAACACATTTGTCACATATTATAACTAAGATAAATTGATTAAAAAACACATTACTTACAAGATTGCTTTATTGAAATGATTTAGCATTATATTTGCACCACCTACATATTTTTTCAATTAAAAACATTGATTAGTTATTATAACCAATATAAATTGATAAAAAACTAAGGGTTGTATACCTGTGAAGATGCCTCACAGTATTTAACATTGAGGCTTCCTTGTATTTTTTTGGAGTTATGACCAAGATTGTCATATTTCCTACATTTCCATCCTTTCTAAGACTAATTATTTGAATTTTTTAATTTATTAAGCTCATTTGATCACCTCCTTCTTACAATTTTGGATTTGTTTAGCATTATTCTTTTAGCTAGAGGATGTATCACCTTTGCATTGGTTAAAGGCCAAAATATTTTACCCCTAATAGGGTTTAACACATGGTCATGCATACTCAAGAATTGACCCTTCTTGTAGCATAAATCTACAAATGTGTCAACCCTTTGTTTTGAATTATGATTTGTACTAATTGCTTGTTTACAAGGGTATCCATATGGGTCTCATGCCGATAACTACATCATACTTTCAAACTTCATAAGCACTATTTCCGTTCTACACTATTCTCTACTACATTACATCTTTTTTTTAATATTCCAACTTCTTTACTATACTTGGTGCAATACTTGACTTCTATTTATCTATGAAATGTCTCCTATTTACAAGGCTCTTCATCACTATGACTCTAATTATTTCAATCATGCTAATCACCGCATGTCTCTAGCTGATAAGATCCATCGGTTCAAAGTTTCACTCATATTGTTGTCAATTATTGAACATTTAGATTTAAAGTGTTGGTAACATCTTGCCCGCCTCTCTTTGGGATATTTAAGTAAAAAGAAAAAAATTGTGTTTTATTTTATTAAGCCTTTTCAACTGCTCATTAAAATCTGCAAAGTAGGTAGACCATATACAAATTAAAAATACTTTTTGAGGTCTTTTTCCTTTTAACTCCCATTCCAATTGTATTATATATATATATGGCAAAAATTTGGTGAGTTGTATTTGCCAAAGTCTCCTCTAAATATTAGTTAACCTTTAATAATATAATCAAATCAGTTATAACTATGTAAAGACAAAAAATACCTTTTGCATATCAAATATGACTGTAAATCCTTCACTACTATCTAATTCCAAATCAAATAGACTCTTGAAACTAACTCCACAAATCCATGTTTTCTATCTCCATATCACCTTAAGATAATGGATACATTTCTCTATCACCATCTCTACACCTAACAATTGGCCTTGGAACTCTATACTAAGAAAGCTCCCATCTATTCCAAAAATGGGTCTCAGATGCTTCCATAGTCTTTTTATGACATTCAAAATAAATATATAACATTTTGAATTGCAAAAAAAAAATGATATTGAAGTATGAATAAGATGCCTAACAAAAGATAATGAAGTACTAATAAAATAATCAAATGTTCATTTGTCATTATATGTAGTAAGGAAGTGTTCTAATTCCTTGATAGTTGTAACTCCATTGTTAATCTGAGATTATTTAACTTCAACTCATGTATATATCCGTGCAACTTGGCATATTTGTTTACGTAATTATTGCCCTCTCTTTTCTCATTCTTCTCTTTGCTATTATATACATGCTTAACAAAAATATTAAGTTTCTCTTTGTACTCTTCAGCCATTTTTTTTTTGGTTTAGATATGAGGCTTTTCAAAAAATCTATCTTTGAAATGTCTCATAAAAAACTTGGTATAAACTAGTATGGATTTGTTAGTTGTGAAATAAATGTAATCTGTTTGTAAGTCTTTACATTGAAACATTTTTCGTTCTTATCATATCTAACATACAACTCCCAAGCTCATCCTTTAATATACCTAACGCTAATACATCAAGACTAGGGAAAGGTGTGTTTAAATTATGGGTTACATACACATCAACACTCACATGAACTTTTATAAGGTTTGCTATTCTAATACAACTTTGGTTTGAGTCAATGTCTTAATGACTCCCAAAAGTTAAAACCAAGTAACTTTATACCTTATAAATTTGATGTTAACCTATATCCTTCCACATCTCACTTGCCTAAAATTGGCATAATAAAGGAAATGTAGCCATATACATCATCTTTGAATTCAAGTTCTAAAATGAGATTCCCACCATAAGAGAGACTTATACTTCCATATTAAGCTATTATAACTTGTGCAGCAGCCATTAGAAAACATTAAAAACAACATAAGTCGTTAAAACAACATAAGTAATTAAAAGCAACTTAATATATGATACGAGTTCTATAGGAACATATAATGAAATATTTATTGATGATAGAGATGTAATTGAATTTTTGGTGAAAATTTGAAATCAATACCTCCAAGTTTTTTAGAGTAATATGCAAATTTTTTTATTTATGTACCACATACCTAAGAAGTAAAGAAAGTTTAAAGGTAAAAAGTTGAGTAAATTGATATATACATCTATTATCTATAAAACCAATAACAAATTTTTTCAATGATGTAGTGCAAGACTAGAGAAATCATTTCCAACTCCTTTTTTAAAAGATTAGTAAAAAAAAAACAAAATGTGATAATAGGTTTGGACCAATTGACTAGACACATATATATAATCCCAAAAGCTTCGGTGTATATCGATATTTATGATAACATAACAAACTCTTAAGATATTATAACTTCTCCATTGGTAACACCTAGGAGTTTAAAGGCTTATGTCATATGCTAAATGTCACCATATAACTATAAAAGTGGAATTCTTTCTTATTTTCATTAGTGTAATCTATTAGTTAGGTTGTTTTGCTGCCAATTTCTTGAGGACAACCATTAAGTTAAGTGTGAAATAAAACAAATAAGTCTATCTTTTACATGTTTATAAAGGCTAGATTAGTTTGTAATTTAGCATTTGTATGGCATATTTTTAATGGAATTGTATGATATTTTTCTATATTTAGTTTGTTGTCTTATAAGTGATTATTTGAGACAAATCTCAAATATTAGTGTATTATTCTCCATATTTATGCAATCAAGAAAATATTAAAGTCTATTAGAAGTTTACAAGATGGATAAGAAATTAGTAGAAGGCATTAAAGATCAATTCAACCCTGAAGATGTCACTTGAGAAGATTAGAGAATTTTGAAATAGGATATAACTGGCACAGGTGTTGTAAATGGAATTGGTTCTATTGTGTTATTAGATAGACAAGTTTCAGAAACATATGTAAACTAACACCAGGGTGGTATTTATGACTGATAATTATCTCATCAATCTTTACACGTATAAAGTTCTAGAAGCTAACCAATATCGGTGTGGAAGTTGGTTTAATGTTGGTCTTATAACACACAATCTAAAGATGTATAGAAGCATACTTTAATCCAACTTAAGACTCTATAATGTAACCCTTGCAATAAATACTTTTAAGAAGATTCATTAGGGAGGTTTCTTAGGTGTTTTGGGGGAAACTTTTGGCAACTACTTTGTCTTTAGTTATTGTTTATGAGTTCCTAACATCAAGAAAGTCTAAAAGTAAGGATTGGAAGGAGATCATCCTCAAGTTAGACAAAATTTAGATATCTTATTCTATGTTTTCCTTCTTTACCTTCTTTGATGTTAAGACTAATTTTTAATTTTAAGTTTATAATATTTAACATCTAACCTTAGATTAGGGGTGTAGTTTATATTGGATATTTCAATTACCAATGCATGAGTTATTATTCTTTGGTTGAATTTATTCTCTTTGATCTTAATTGTTGGATTTATGTCTAATTATTATAGATTTAATTTTAGAGATTGTATGAAGGAATAAGAGGCGAAGTACAATATGTGCAAATATTTTAGATCTAAAAAAAAGATTTCTCATACTAGTGTGATAACTAAAGAGACTCGAGAGATGGCGATTACTGAATTAGATATAATTACGTGCCTTAATAAAAGACATAGGTATATTAGATTAATTATTTTTTCAACATTGATAATCAATCGTTGTATGATAATTGAAATTTCTTATAAATGAACCTCAAAACCTTAACATTTTATTATCTTGATCTTTTCTTCCTATTTAATTATCTTGCTAAATTAGTTTAGTAATTTAATTGCCTTTCATCAATTATGATTTTATTTCATTTCATTGTTGGACTCCATATTTTATAAGTTGCTACTATGAATTCTCACTACAATAGAGAAGGGTTTTGGTGACAGAATATAATGTCGTTAACAGGAACTAAAATGTCACAAAAGGTTTTTAGCGACGAAAAAATTGTCAAACAAATGGTCATAAAAGTCCGGTAGCAAAAAATTAACTGTGATGTTTTAAAGGAATCGTTGTCAAAAAGATTTTGCTATGAACATTACTTCGTTGCTAATAATAATATGTGACGAGACGAGAAATAATCACAGATAACTTATTGCCATGTTTAATTTTGGTAGGTAAAGATAATTAGCTTCATTAACGTAGGCATAGATAATAAATTTTACTGACGATTTATTTTGGTAGCAGAATATATTTTGGCTACAAAAATTAAAACGTAGCTAAATGTTATTAGAGACGTTCTGGAAAGTGTGGATAAAAGATTTAGTTTACAATTTTATATTTGTAGCTAAAAACTTTTAGTGATGAATATTTATTTTTAATTTAATTCCCCTATTACCAATTTAATGTTTAATTATAATTATTAACAACATTTTTAGTTCATGTTATTGTTTTTAACATGGTTTGAATTATAATTGAGTCACATTTTGTAATTATTATTGGTGATAAATTGTTTAAATAATAATAAAATAAAATGTTTCATAATTAAAAGTGATTTGCATTTTATTCAAAAACATGTAATTAAATGTTAATTACAAAAGTGAAGAAAAAAAATTTATCTACAAACTAAGACTCCTCATCGTCACTACTGATATTTTGTGGCCCTAGTATTAGTTTGAGTATTTTTTTTAGCTTGGTCAACTCTCTTTCAGTAAGGTCTGGTTTTTGCTCATTACGTTATACTTTTTCTTGAGTATGATCTAACTTTTCTTCATTACAATGTAACTGAGCCTTAAGTGATTAGTTCTCCTCTTGAAGTGTCGTTACATAAGCTAGTTGTGATGATGATGAACCAATTGGCTTAGAGCCATGCCCAATACCCTTGATATACCTTGATCTTGTACCAAGGACATTGTTGCAAATGTCATCCACATCGGGCTCATTTCCATCAGACAATGATCTCTGCAATAGATCTTGCATCTTGTCTTACAATCTAAAACACAAAATCATGAAATAATTTAAATATGATTACTTAATATTATTTAAATAAATAAACTTTAAAATTAAAATTTTTATACTTATATAATTATTTTACACCTCTTCAGATGTCCAACCTTCACCTTCCTTGTAGTGTGTCCACTTGTAGAGTGTGATCCCATCACACTCTTATCCATGGAGTTGAGTATAGCTCTATTATATGAATAAAAAAAATTGGAACACATTAGATTATATTATATTAACTAATAAAATAATAACTTTTAAACATTCTAGTCGTACGACAACAAATGAGTTGGAGTCGATATTGTAAGGAGTTTTTCATTTTTGCTCTGTTAACCTTGGCTTTCTCACACTTATCCTAAATAAAGAGAAGAAATAGCCATTAAATGCAAAAATAATATTAATGGAAGGAAATATGAATAGAAAGAAGACAAACCTTAACCTTCGCAGAGGCCCAATAATCACACATTCACTCTATTTTTTTTGGAGTTATTCATTATGGAATATGTCTCCTTGCCTCCTCATCCAAAGGAAAAGACTTGTAGTATTTACGAAGACGATAACGATGATCCTTTTCCCTTGGTTTTAACAGTGAACTGACACAGTTTGAAACTTCAAGGTTCTCGATATCGATGATATTAAGCTTCATCTGTGAACAACACGTATAAGTTAACTTATGCTTTAAATAAGTAAAATCGTAATGCATATAATAAAATGAATTAAAAATTACTAAAACTTTGTCCAAAGCACTATGTAGCAAGTTGTCTTCCTTCAACTGCCTGGCATGCTGAAGGCACAATAATTCATTCCTAATAACGACACCCAACTCACTGGATAATTTTGGTGATTGGATGTTATCAACAAGACGATGTTGCATGGGGCCAATATGCACAAACAACTTGTTGTTCATTATAACATTCATGTGTTGCAACTCAGATCCTTTAGTAATTCCTTTACCTCTTTTTCTTATGCCAGTATTAGAACTTGACAATAAAAGAATAATGATAAGAAAAAACACATTAAATATGTAAATATATATTTGAGCATAACTGTAAATATAGGTGGTTAATAATAACAGACTTAAAGATCCCTTAGCACTAGTTGAGGTAGATATAGGTTGTTGTTGACTGCCTTCATTAGAGGATGATATCGGTGATTATTGATCAATAGTGTCGGATTGATTTGATTGCTGTGGGGGAGGAACATCTTCGGTGGTTACCACCTTCTTTTCCTTATTTCTACCAAGTCCCATTATGTTTAATATCTATAAATAAAATATCAACATAATGCATAATCTTTACTCAAACATCAACATTCCACATGAATATAAGTCAAACACAAGTCAAAACTAAACATTCGGCATAAACATAAACCAAACACCAACATTCCGTATAAACATAAGTAAAACATCAACAATACACATTGATTCTTCCTGAATAAATAAGTTAAACGTCAACAACATGAGTCAAATATGAACTTAACATTTCAAACAATATAAGCAATTTATTTACATTCAGTCATCATGATCAAGATTTTGAAAATCATCATCATTAATTACATTATCATTGGATTCTTCATCACTAGTATATTCGGCCAAAGTATCATCATTTTCATTTAATTCATCCTAAGTATAGTCTTCATCTGTTTGTACGATAAAATTGGCTTGGACTTGATTTAGTTGTACTATGATGGGATTAACATCTCTCCTATGGAATGATGGTATATTTGCATCTTCAATTAGAATGGATTCATTATTTAACTCCAATCTAATCTCTTGATAAACTTTATTAGCATCCTCATTAAATTGACCACTATCCCTTTCACAAAAATCGAAGACATTTCGGTGTTGAAACTTTTGAACAACCTTCTAATTGCTACCCAATACGATATCCTTGAGGTAGAAAACTTGCTTCACTTGACTTGCAAGGACAAAAAGGTCATTATCATACCATGTCTTACTAACATCGATGCTAGTAATATTCCCATTCACTTTCATGTCAGTAAGATTAAACCATTTGCACTTAAATAGAACAACATTCTTTTCCTTAACGTAGTGTATTTCAGAGATGACACCGTAGAAATCAATAAAATCATCGTTATGATATCCCTCAACAACAACCCCACAATTTTGGCCTCTAAGTCGACTATCTCGATCTTGTATGTGAAATCTCACTCATTGATAATGCAACCTGTATATTTTTTCTCACAATTATGAGGTCCACATACCAAACTATATAATGTTGTTGTCACTTTTTACACATTACGGTTATTTAACCGTATCATCTGTATGATCAAATGAAATAAGAAGTTATTCAGACATATAAATTGTCATATGTTCATAATATGTCATCAATATGTGACTTACTCGATTTTTAAACGATGATACAAACTTCATCTTATGTCTTTCTTCAACATTAATAATCCCTTTGCTACGAATGGACTATTTGTGCTCTCTATTTAAAAAAGTAAATGACAATAGGGAAATAAGATTCAAAGAAAAGAATTCTAATATGATTGTTTGAATCAAAAGGAATACATGTGCTTTATATATATATTGACCTTTTCCCAATTGTTCAAAATATACTAATGGGTGAATTGGAATTTGTCTTTAGTTAACTCCACATATTTACCCACACCAAGTGGCGTTAATTTTTAGGAGAAAATCGAAAGCCCATCATCTTCATCAAAACCAAAGTTACATTCTGGTCTATTAATTCTTGTCTCTATATCACTTAAGTACATTGAACAAAATCTCAAGCATTCATTTGCTATATAGGCCTCTGTAATAAATCCTTCAGGTTGATTTCTTTTACGTACATAATGTTTAAGAGAGCATAAAGATCTGAACAAAATGCGAAATATTAGGAATTGTTAATAACAAATAACTTTGAAAAAAGTAAA
Source organism: Erythroxylum shatona (assembly GCA_027568895.1). Classification (NCBI taxonomy): domain Eukaryota; kingdom Viridiplantae; phylum Streptophyta; class Magnoliopsida; order Malpighiales; family Erythroxylaceae; genus Erythroxylum; species Erythroxylum shatona. Next base: position 10,697 of record JAOSBK010033037.1, on the reverse strand, counting down.
AGTTAATATGAATTACCTTTTAATCGGGAACATCCATCGAAATTGAACCAGTCCACAGAGTTTTAGTTCATATGGTAAGTGAATTGTCAAATGAACCATAACATCAAAAAACAATGGGGGAATACTAGTTTAAGCTTATATAGAATCAAATCTATGTCTTTTTTCCATTTGTCAAACTCTTCAACTTTAAGTGTCTTGCAACATAATTTCTTAAAAAAACTCTCCCAATTGACCTAAAGTTACGGACACATCCTTCGTCAAACACCCACGTATTCCAACATGAAGAAGTTAATATAAAAGTATATGACAATCATGGCTTTTCAACCCTGATACTTTTCTCTCTTTAACATTGACACAATGACCTATATTTGATTCATACCCATCAAGAAGCTTAACTGATTGGAGAAATTGACAGAAAGATTCCCTTTTTGACATGTTGTAACAAGTAAGGGGAATAATGTATGACCCATCATCTCTTCTTTTCAAATGCAAGTATTTTTTAATATTTATGTCATCTAAGTCAAGTCTAGCCTTAATTGTGTCTTTCGATTTCCCATTAATTCCTATCACATTTCCTAAAATATTCTCACAAATATTTTTCTCAATATGCATTACATCAAGATTATACCTCAATAGGAATTCATAGAGATATTGATAGGCTTTTATTTGATGCATTAAGAAGGTAAATTGTGTAGTGTTTTGGCGTAGATATATGCTAAATTGTTGTTTTTGTATTATCTTTGAGTGTTAGGAGCTTTTGGAAAAATAGAGCAAAAAAAGAGAGGGCTACCGCCATCATTTTTTTAAAAAGTAGATAGTTCAGCTTGCTTTGAAAAAGAGAAAAGAAAGAGTCACAAAACACAGAGGAAAAGAGCAAAACGCAAAAGAGGGTTTGATGTGTTTGAAAAAACAAAAAAAGACAAGTAAAGCATCCATTCACCAACCAAACACGCAACCTCTATGCTGAAAAAAACTGACGTAGCCTCACTTGGTTCCTTCCTTCAATTCACTCCAATGCTGCCTCCAATCACGCTAAAGCAACAGTTTCCAACACCAATAGAAGACAGCTCCCACTACAAGACAAAACAGCCTCCACTCACATCAACTCCACTCACCAATGCCTCCACTGCAGCAACCTCCATATGCCTCCAATTTACTCACGCACAAGGGCCAAAAAAATCAAACAGTCTCCACCGAAAACTCATGCAACTCCACATGGAGCCTAGCCTCCATGTAGCACCCCATTCACGCCCAACCAAAGGAGACAACGCAAGCCTATCCCACTGACTCTCCAGTATAAAACATAACTCACCAGTAGGAATGATGCAGCCATTATCTACACTCTTCACACCTCCACTGAAAAACTCACATCAGCTTCACTTCACTGCAGGAAACGCAGCAGCCTCTCCATTCAAGCAGCCCACAAATTACACATAACAAGATATCCTTCAAAGAAAAACAAAAAAACTCTCCACTTGTTCATGCAAAGGTACCTTCACCCACGGATTCACCATGCAGCTAGCCTCCATTGATTCATTCAGCCTCCACTTACACACAATCGACTCACACACAGCCAACCAATGCCACACCATCCATTTTTACTCACACAAGTATCAGCCTAAAAAAAAAACAACCCCCATTTTCGCTAAAACTCTCCACTCATTTATGCATAAACCTTCATCCATTCTCTATACATCCACTCTTACTCTCCAACAAAAATGCACGCCACCCTTCCACATACATAGCAGCTGGCCTTTCACTCCACTTCCACGTAAATCCAATAGCTAACCACAGCAACCATGCACTAACGCTTCATGCCAGCACAAAGTAGCCTCCACACATCTCTAATCCATGCACAAAGGACACAGCCTCCATTTCACTTCTTTTTTTATTTAGTTTCTTCATGTGTTTATACAGGGTTTATGCTATTGAATTGCTTGGCATGATGATTTGTAGTTGAACCCTTAATTTCTCTTAGGGATTTGATATTTTGTTAATTCTTTAATATTAAATTTTGCTAAATCTATGACTCAATATTTATATATTTTTCCTTAGGTTTATTTATGTTCCTTTGTATTTTTGAAAATTGCCTTGGTACAAATTCACCTTTGGAGAAAGGGAGTTTTTGCTAGAAGATTGAAGGAAATTTCGACTAGGATTTTCTTGTGAGTTGGGAGACCCAAGAAACTTAGGAGGTGAAAATTGAAGGTTTGGAACTTAAGAAACTATAGGAAGAACTTAAGTAAGAGATTACTAAGTGACGTCCAGAGTGGATAGATTAATTCATCTTTGGAAAAAGGGGATTAATTACTCTTAAAATTTACCTACAAGGTTAGGATATTTTATTTGTGGAGGATAACTAATTCAATATTGAGGTAGGCAAAAATTTCATTCCCTAAGAGAAAGTTATTCCCTATTGTCGTTAATATTTTTTATTAGTCAATTGTTGCACTCTTTTCTTAACTAGTTATTGCATAGATTTGTCATATTCATAGTTATTTTAGTTTCATTAAATTGTGTAATTGCTTAGAAATTTCCTTGAGTTTTAATAATTCGCTACATTGTTTTAATTTTCCAAAATTTCATCCAACCTGATTTCAAACACTGTTAGCTAGCATAGATTTAATTTTTCTCATAATCCGTGTAGACACGACTCGGTTCTTACCGATTTATTATTCACTTCGACAACCGTGCACTTACAGTTTATGAACACCTTCTAATATGCCAAATTGAAAAATATGCTTTTTTTTGTCCAATTGAGTTCAACATCATTTCTCTTTCTCTTTATATTATTTGGGTGTTTCTCAAGTGTAATGTCACCTAAATATGATAGATAGTAAACAATATCATCACTAGACAACTACAATGGAGCTTCACCCAATTCTATTTTGCCATTAAACAATTTACTTCTTCACCATCTATGCCCATGTTCTAAATAATGACGATAACCTATATAACATATTTTACTTTGTAGCCTTATTGAATAAGTTTAATGATTACACACAAGACAAGCCATATACCCTTTAAGGCTCCACCTAGACAAATTCTCGTAACCTAGGAAATCATTTATAGTCTATAAAATAGTAACATGTGTTCTAAATGGTTCACTTGAACAACATCAAATGTTTGTATTTTAAATTCCCATAGATCGCTTAAGTCATCAATTAATGGTTGCTTGTAAACATCGATATCCTTATCAGGAGCAGTAGGACATGGAATAAGCAAAGAGAATAACTAAAAGGCTACTTCATACATTTCCATAGAGGTAAATTGTACAACACTAAAATTTTCGGCCACATGTTGTATGAAGAACTCATATTACCGAAAAGATTAAATCCATCTAAGGCTAATCCAAGTCAAATATTACGACAATCTTATGCAAATCATGGAAACTTTCTATCAAATTCATTCCATGCCATTGAATTTGTTGGATGATGCATACTGTTATCATAAAAGCGTTTTTCTTTATGCCACCTCATATCCATGGCTATTTTATTTAACATAAAAAGTCTTTGTAGTCGTGGTTTAATAGGAAAGTATCAAAAGATTTTATTTAGTAGCTTTTTCCCTCTCCCATCTTCCACTTGCCACCATGATGTACCACAAATCGCACAATCTTGAACATCTTTACTTTCCTTCCAAAATAAAGCACAATCATACTTACATGCATGAATTGAAATATATCCTAATCTAAGGTCCCTTAACAATTTCTTTGCAACATAGTAAGATTTTGGCAATTTGTGTCCAATAGATAATGCATCATTTAGTAAGTTAATTAACATCTCAAAAGACTTGTTACTCCATTTATTATAAACTATCAAATGCAACAAATTTACAAAAAAGGATAGTTATGAGAAATTTGAGCACCCTAGATATAATTCTTCTTGAGCAACTTTCAATAACTTCCCAAGATTATATTCAGTAATACTACCAATCATATTAGGCATACCTATTTCATTCATAGTATCTATATGATTCTCATAATCCTCTAACATCTCATTAATCCCATCATCACCATCAACATTAACATCATAATTATTTACATCATTATTGTTACTATCATCAGAACTTGTACCACCATTTCTACTATAACTTGGTTCCTTAGGTTCTCTATGATAAAGCCATGGACTATAGAATCTATCTATGCCTCGAATTAGCAAGAGATTATATACCACATCTTGACTTTGAAAGTTGACATTTAAGCAATCGATGCAAGGACAACAAACATGGCATTCATCACCCATTTGATGTTGTACAAATTATATAAAACTCCTAACTCCTTCTACGTATTTAGTGGACCATTTTCGGTGAGACATCTAACTTTTATCCATGTAGCTATATAGTAAAAAGTTAATAACCGAATTAAATGCAATCCCCATTCAATTATTATGTGACAATAAAAGCTACTACTAATTAGAGTCTTTTGGATTGAATTTTTTTGACAAAGTTACAACTTAAAAAATAGTAAGGTACTTGGCGTTGTTTATACCTATGAATTGAGAAAGCAAGTTCTCGCTGTCGCTCTTAGGCTCGTGAAATTTTTCACCTATAAGCCTCATTGGAGCTATGTCACCAATTTCTAGCCTATATACAATCCTAAGGATTTATTTTGCCTTAATGTTTCAAAAAATACCTGAATTAAATGTAATCCTCATTCAATATTTATGTGACAATAAAAGTTACTACTGATTAGAGTCTTTCGGATTAAATCAGAACTTTATGTTATCATCAATGGTATTCATAATATGGCAAACAACAAAACAAAAACAAGAACTCTTTTGCAATTATGAAACATCTTTCTCACAAATACTCTAACTAGTAAAGCAAAACATATTAGAGACATTAGTTGGACGACTTACCTGGATGGACAGACAATCGCAAAATACAAAGAAGGAGGTCATTAGACAATTATCAACAATCTTGAACACAAAACAAAGCTTACAAAACAAGGGAATTTCGTATTTAATATAATACAGTTGTTCGTCATCTTTTCAGTATTAACATAACTTTGAGTAAAATTTTATTGTTAATAACATCTAAAATTCACATAAATTATGAAATATTGTTAATAGCGTACTAACATTATTAATTTTTGGCTATATAAGTAGCAAATTTTCAAAAGAACTCATTTTATGCATTTCTAAAGATCACAAAGTAATAAAAATGAATTCAAATTTTTAATTAGGATTATAGAGAATTAAATTTTCTTATAATTGCATGTTGGTGTCATAATTTGTAAAACTCTTTGTTTATGATTTATAAAACATAACACCCAATTAAGTATTAAAATAATATAATTTTATTATCTAAATCTAAGTCAATTTAATTAGATCTTAGATCTAAGTCAATCTAATTGACAATGAGAATAACTAAATAAAAATAATCTTTATTTAACTGAAAATTCTTTTATATCAAACTTTACAAATTTATGTTGAAAATTTGCTTAAGACTCTATTCTCCTGCATACCTTAATTCTTCAAATAAATATACAAAATTAAAGTACATGTCAACTAGACAAAAATCATAATAAATTAGATATAAAGCAACAACTTCTTCTATTATATATATTAAAATATTTACAATTGTACTTATATTCACAATCAAATTTTCCATAATATCTAACAATTCCATTATTATTTACTAACCATCCATTCCCAAAGGACATCAACTTTAGGACATAACCATTGAAAGTTTCTCAAATTTCGGGGCATCACTATGATGTACAAAGTTCCAATGAAATAGGAAATATGAAAAACAGAAAAGGAAGGCACTCATCATCCATGCATCCTCCTCTTTGGCCACTTCAAGGTGAATCAAAACCATTGCATTAAATACTAAAAAGGGAAGTCTTAAATAGACCACTCGAAACTTTCGTCGAACATTTCAAAGGCATGACATATTCATCCCAAATCACCTAAGAAAATAATGTCTTATTCCTTCCTAAAAGTACTATAACACATTGCAAAGCCAAATACACCACACATTATTAAAACAAATACAAAAACTCCAAAAACCATCACAAACTGTTAGGTCTTTTCTCCTAAAATACCAACACTGTGAGTATGACATTCATCATAGAGAAAAAATGTTGAATGACTAACCTCAACCGAAGGACAGGAGGAGGACGACTAGAAGATGAAAGCACGCAAACATTGGTAAGGAGAAGAGAAAATGATGACAGACCAACACGGGAGAGAGGGAAAAGGCAAAAGTAGGCGCGGGAGAGAGGAAAATTTAGGGGGTAACCTTGATGTTTTTCATTTAAAAGAAGTGGAGATGATGTCGTTTGGCATCGAAGAAAAGTCCAAATATTTCACAATGAATAAAGTTTTCGTCACAAAAAGAAAATGACATCACATATTTAGTAACCAATTTAAAAATCGTCAAAGTTTGTATGAACACGAAGACGTTTCGCTTTGTCTAATTTTTCCATCTATTTAGTGACAATATCACAAAATGTCACCAAATATTACTTTTGATGACCAATATTTGAAAATGTTGCCAATGCTACACTTTTTTTACTATTTTATTGTTTTTTGCTAAATTTTTTAAATATATCATAAACATAAATTAATATATCACTAAATGGTATATTTCTTTCAACTTTGTCGAAAACAACAATGCTTACGTTAACTAAAAATGATGTCATTTTGTGTTCATCGTCTAACAAACGATGTCATTATTTGTGTAACAAATGTCGTTGTTTTATTGTATAACAAATGATGTCGTTCCCTACCAGGTTATTAGCATGAAATTAAAGGCAAAGATAAAGCCATCTTCATCTTCGACTATTCTTCATTTTCATCCATTCTCCCTCTGGTTTTGGCAATTATTGAAGAAGCCTCGCACGTGGTGAATCTTTGTCTTCTATTGTGGTCGTCTTCGATTGACCATCCGTCTAAGTAAGTTGTCCACCTTATATATTGTCATTTGTATATTCTTCTTTCAATCTCTAGGTTGTTGTGATGTGCTTTTCATGTCTTCTTTGTCCCTCTTTTTGTTGTGATGTGGTTTCGATTGTCTGCATAAATTGCCACTACCATGCTTCATTGTGATCGATTGAAGATAAGTACAAAATTGTGGTACTTTATTGTGAGTTCTTTTTTTGCATATGGTGTATAGATTGTGTTTGTTTTTCTCTTTCCAAGATAATTTATTATCTTCCTTTGTTGGTTGTAAATGGGTTGATTTTTTTAATGACCTTCAATGGTTCTTTCAGGAAAGCCTGCTAATGATTTGATGAAAGGTCTAAAAGAGTATTTAACTTTTATTGTAATAATAATAACATAACCTTATATAAATAATACTATATTTCTTTACATCAACAACAAGGTAATGTTAATTTACTTTAAATTCTAATATTTAGATTTGATATAAAGGGTAAATGAATTACTTTTATTTTAATTAGGGTAAGTTTCATCTCATTATGCAGATTGAAGATGTATAACTACTAAATTATAGTACTTTCACTTATCATCGAAAATTTTGTTGAACATAATGAATTTTATTCTAAATTCACTTTTGCATAATATCTCTTAAACCCCATTCATCGAGGAATGTCGATGTGGCAACTAGTTTTTTATGGTGGAAATTCATTTAGTTGGGAGGAAAAAGGCAAAATTGTCTCCAATTAAGTAAAAAAAACAATGCAGAACAAATCCCCTCTTCATACACGTAGTGTTTGGTTACTGTCCTCATGGGTGGGGACAGTAGACGGAGACACAAAAATCTCGTCTCTGGAGCGTTTGTTTGCTGTCTCCACTTAGTTTTGTCCCGTCTCTGAAGTACGGGAACAGAAAATTTGTGTACCTCCCATGACTGTGGTACAGAAATTTGTCGTCTCCGTCTCCAAAATAAAACACGAGCAATTTCCAGGAATACCCCTTCCTCCACATAACTAATTTTTTTATTCTTAATTATATTATTAAACTCATCATCATCATCATCATCATCATCATCATCATCATCATCATTATTATTGTTGTTGTTGTTATTATTGTTGTTGTTGTTGTTGTTGTTGTTGTTGTTGTTGTTGTTGTTGTTGTTGTTGTTGTTTATTATTATTATTATTGTTGTTGTTGTTGTTGTTATCGTCATCATCATCATCATCATCATCATCATTATTATTATTATTATCATCATCATCATTATCATTATTTATTAGTTATTTATTTATTTATTTATTATTAAATATTATACAAAATTAATTTTCTTCTTCTACTTATTATTATTATTATTAAATTCTATTTTTAGTTTTAATTTTACTTTCTAACATTTTGTAGTGGTTAATTTTTCTGGTCCGACTCATATCATCATTCACTATATAGTCGCAATTGTAATATAAAATAACAATGGGACGATATTAAACCAAAACAAAACATAGGGCTTTAAATTACCAAAAAGTTAGTTAGTTGAACAAAATATAAAGTTAACTGTTCTCAGGAGTAACTTTTGTAGGAACAACTTCATTTTCTAGTGTTCCTGTGGAATCAAATGAAGGATCAAAATATATAAGCTAAAATCATAAGACTACTAATCCTCAAGACCATCATTAATACTGACAACAAACCAATCCTAAATTATCATCTGGGCTGAGCTTTGGGGCACTTTCATTTCCACAGGCCTCTATATATATTTCCTTGCAAGAGCATGAACTTTTGTGTCAAAATGAGAAGATGTAATGCGAGAACCAGGTAAATACAAGGGATTGAGAAGAATCTGTAGATTACAGACCCATTATTGTCAACATAAATAAGGAGAAAAGCAACTGTTCTTAATGATGGTTAGTGGTTAAACAATTACGTTTATATATAGCTCATGAACCTCCTGGAAAAACCTCTTGATCCCATCCTCATTTCACGAGTCATGAAGTAGCATAAATCGTGTATGTAAGATAAGTCAAAGAATACAGTAAAGACTAGATATCATAAAATTAGTAAACCACACAAATTAATGGATAAACCAAACTTGAAGGAAAACAAATATAAGACAATTCCAAATTCTATCGTTTTAATACAATACAAAATTGTTCTGCCAGGGGAACTTGAAAATGACACTGAGACCCATCCTCTTCCTTCACATAACTAATTAATGTTGTAGGCTAATAATAAGAAGAATAGCCTAAATATCATCGTGCTAAAATTGAAACTTCTAAATTCACATACAAGGGTATAAGGTTTACCTTATCTACAAAATGGTGGCCCCAGTATGTATCAATTAAAACAAACAGCGTACCGTAGAGAATAAGAGGAACATCAAAAACATAAATGAAGCAAACACCAAATTTACTAGAATCCAATCAGTTACACATTAATTCCAGGATGTTCGCATCAGCAGTTCAAGAAATGATCAATAGAAAGGATATGACCAGCTGTAACATAGACTGATAGCACCATATCATTAAACCTATCAATTACTTTCAAGAACCTGACAGAAAATGCAACAAACAAATAAGGAGTATCAAGAAAAAGAAAATATATTTATAGTTAGATATATACATGGGAAGAGGCACATGGAAAGATGTAGACAGAGAGGAGTGAAAGTACAAGTGTATTGACAAGAAACAATCTAACGAAGAGAATGTACATGGCACTAGTATTCCATACAAAGTCTTGAACAACATCCAAAGCTGCATGGAGTATGAATTGGTGCAGCTGAGCAGCATCTTCTCTATATATATGTGTCAACAGGGTTAAATGTTAGTGTCAATGACAATCAACTTGTTCCAATCAAGGTGCATATTACAGAATGCAACAGAAACCCAATAACTTAACCATGAATCCTTCTATGCATATTATCTCCCCTTATTGTACGAGAAACTTGTTCCTAGATCCAAATGAATCCATGTGTTATGTTCAAAAGCACAAATTAATGCAGAACTCCAAAAGCTCCCCTTGGTCTAGTTTAAGGATAGTAATGGCACTAAAACCGTTATCTTTTCAAAAACTTAACTTTGGGAACCATTTCCTGAACTATTGAATTATGACAATCATTTCCAAATTCATAGATGACTATTTATTCCTCTAACCCCATATTGCAATTCATATCTATTCAAAAGAAGCTTCGTTGTACAATCTTCAGTAGCTTATGGCTACTGTGATCGTTTTGTTGAAACCTTGCTTAGATTTTCTAATCATTATATATGAACTAACACTAATGCATGATCAAAACAGTAAGCAAACAAAGATTATCTAACTAAAATTATGTGTCAAGTGTTTGGAATCTTGATTGTTGATTTAATTAATTGCCTATAATTAAATCAATTAATTTCCTATCTCTGATGAATTGTTTAAAGTTCAAGAACTTCGAACAATTCATCAGAGATAGGGACTCATTAAGCACATACGAAGATGATGGAGGATTGCATTGAATAAGAACGTGAAACATAAACAAGGTTGACACCTTTTAAGTTGATGTTTAATTGGGATTCAATGGGTGATTCACACTCATAATTTGGCAGAGGAAGGTACCATTTCTTAGTCAAAGCAAGCTTTTAGGACTCCTAATTCTAAAACAATAACAAAGTCTTCTTGGACTAGGAATTTCTACGGGAAAGATAACGATTGAAATCAAACAAAAGTGTGGTCTTGAAGATATACCCATTTAAGAAATGCTATGTTTACGGGAATAATGAAAAGCAAATTCAATAGGTGAAGCTTTAATGCTATTAAACATGTAGGAGATGAAAAATATGCATA
>JAOSBK010033036.1:0-10124 GCA_027568895.1 Erythroxylum shatona | reverse complement strand
TCACCTTTTCTACTTCATTTACTCCTCATTCTCAACTTCATTTCAAATCAATATCATCTATAAAAAAATTTATAATCCATGATTAATCATGAACACCAATGACAGAACATACACCTATAAATACATATTCCTCATCAACTTACTACATATATTGCAACTTCATTTTTGGCTTTCATTCTACTTCTATATTTCACCTTAATTCTTCTCACTTCAAAATCTTTTATCCACCAAAAGCACAAAGGCAAAACATGAATTTAGCCACATTTCCTATTCACTACTTTACTCTTGTCTATCATTTCTGATTCAAGAATCTTCATTCATTTGTTCTTTAATCATAACTAATCTCCAAAATTTCTCATTAAAAAAAAGTTCTAACTTCTATAAAACGTTCGTGGTCCAACAGTTGAGGGGACATCTCTAGTGCAGTATGCACTGAAGATGAGTGGTTACATCGAGCAGTTGGCCTCCTTGGGTTTTCTTTTGGATCATGAATCAAGTATTGAATTAATTATGAATGATTTAACTAATAGTTACTCACAATTTATGCTTAACTATTAGATGAATAATATATCCAATACAATTCCGAAGTTGGTCAACATGCTTAAGGAAGTTGATCCATCTATCGACAAGGACAAGGTTACAATGCTAGTGGACTCTTCTAGTTCGAAGAAAAAGAGCCAAAAGAAGAAGTCTGCAAGGCCTAAGGGAGGTGTCACGAAAGCAAAGAAGACAACCACAAAGGGAACTTACTTCTACTATAGGAAGGATGGCCACTGGAAGAGAAACTGTAAGACCTATCTGGATTCCTTGAATCAGAATAAGGCATCTGATACCCCATCTACTTCAGGTATTTATGTTATTGATATTCATACTGTTTCTGATAACAACATATAGGTATTAGATACCGGTTGTGGCTCACACATTTGTACTGACATGAAAGGCCTTAGGAATAGTAGACAACTCAACAAGGGAGAGTCAGATCTGCAAGTGGGCAATGGAGCAAGAGTTGATGCATTAGCTGTAAGCACATATGTATTAACGCTCCCTAGTAGGCTTGTACTAAAATTGGACAATTGTTTTTATGTATGGAATACAAATGTAATGTCTATTTCTAGTCTTAATAAAGCTAGATTCCATTTAAATTTCAGTAACAATGGTTATTCAATTTATTTAAATGGAATCTTATATGCTTTGGATACATTGTGCAATGGTATATACATATTGGATATGTCTAATCCGATTCTAAATATCAATAATAACAAAAGAATAAAACTAGATAATGTGAAATTGTCTTACTTATGGCATTGTCGCCTTTGCTGTATATATTATGAATCATATGATACATGCAAATCTTGCTTATTAGGTAAGATGACTAAGTTACCCTTAAAGGAAAAGGGTGAACGAACTAATGAACTTTTAGACTTAATACATACTGATGTATGTGGTCCGATGTCCATACATGCCAAAGGTGGTTTCGTAAACTTTGTTACCTTTATCAATGATCATTCTTAATATGGGTATGTGTATCTTATGAGATACAAGTCTGAAGCCTTTGAAAAGTTCAAAGAATTTAGAAATGAAGTTGAAAAACAACTTGGGAGAAGTATTAAATCACTTCGATCGGATCGAGTTGGTGAATACTTAAGCCAAGAGTTTTGAATTATCTCAATAATAATGGAATATTGTCCCAGTGGATTCCACATTACACACCACAACACAATGGTGTGGCTGAGAGGAGAAACCGAACCTCATTAGACATGGTGAGGTCTATGATGGGTTTAGTATATTTACCAAAATCCTTTTGGGGGTATGCACTCAAAACTTCTATTTATGTATTAAACAGAGTCTCATCCAAGTCAGTTGATATTAATTCATATGAGATATGGACTAATAATAATCCCTATCTTTCTCATATGAAATTTTGGGGTTGTTCTGCTTATGTGAAGTGAATTCAGTCAAATAAGCTTGAAGCTAAATCTAATAAGTGTCTATTTGTAGGATATCCTAAGGAAACTATAGGATATTTGTTTTATCATGTTTCATAACAAAACATGCTTATTTCAAAACATGCTATCTTTTTAGAGAAAGAGTTTCTTCGAATAAAAAACATTGGGAGCAAAATTGAACTTGTGGAGGTTCATGATGCTCAAACAGATGCAGATTAACTACTTAGACCCAGGACTATTATTCATGAAGATGAAACAATAGTTTAACGTCCTGATACACAAGAAGTTCATAGGTCAGGTAGGATATGTCATGTTCCTAAAAGATATGGATTTCTCATAAGTGAACTTAACGACGTATTGCTCATAGATGATGATGAGCCTATTACTTATGAGGAGGTTCTGAAGAGTTTAGAATCTGACAAATGGTTTCAAGCTATGAAATCTGAAATGGATTCCATGTATGAAAACCAAGTATGGAGTTTGGTTGACCTACCCAAAGGGATAAAACCTATAAAGTTAGGCTTATAGCTTATAGGGTGAAAATGGGTTTTCAAGAAGAAAACTGACATAGAGGGTAATGTAGTTACCTATAAAGCTAGGCTTATAACTAAAGGTTATCATGAAAGGTAAGGTGTTGGCTATGATGAAATGTTTATCTCATTAGCTATGCTTAAATCCATTAGGATACTCCTAGCCATTGCAACTCATTATAATTATGAGATATGGAAAATGGATGTGAAGACAACTTTCCTTAATGAAAACTTAACTGAGGATGTGTATATGACACAACCTGATGGTTTCATATCTATGAATGGAGAAAAGGTATGCAAGCTTCAAAAATCCATTTATGGATTAAAGCAAGCATCCAAGAGTTAGAATATTCGATTTGATGAGACAATCAAAGAATTTGGTTTCTCATAAAATCTTGGTAAGCTGCCTGTGTACAAGAAGATTAGTGGGAGTGCAATCATATTCCTTGTACTGATGTAGATGACATATTACTAATAGGAAACGTTGTCTCAACTTTACAATTAGTAAAAATTTGGTTAGCTAAGAACTTCTCTATGAAAGAAGTTGGAGAAGCAATTTATACTTTGGTTATAAGGATTTATGGAGATAGATCTAAGAGGTTGCTTGGTCTTTCTCACTCTTCATACATAGATAAAATGCTAAAGAGGTTTAGTATAGAGTAGTCCAAAAGAGGTTATCTTCCTATAGTAAATGGGATTACGCTCTCTAAATCTATATATCCAAAGGCATAAGATAAGAGGACTCACATGAGTTTGATTCTTTATACTTTGGCTATAGGATTAATCATGTACGCTATACTATATATAAGACACGATGTATCGTATACTTTAAGTGTTACTAGTATATACCAGTCAGACCTTGGTGAGGCTCATTGGGTGACTGTCACGAATATCCTTAAGTACTTGAGTCTAACTAAAGATGTATTCTTGGTATATGGAGAAGGTGATCTTGTGGTAAGCGAGTATACTAATGCCAACTTCTAATCTGATAAGGATGACTCCAGATCCTATTCTGGATTTCTATTCACATTGAATGGTGGTGTAGTTAGTTAGAAAAGTTCCAAACAAGACACGAATGCTGATTTGATGATAGAGGCGAAGTACATTGTAGCTTCAGAACTGACAAAGGAAGCGATTTGGATCAAGAAGTTTATCATAGAACTTGGTATGGTTCTGAGCATTGCTGACCCAGTGCAGTTGTATTCTAACAATAAAAGGGCTATAGCGTAGGCGAAGGAATTAAGGTCTCATCAAAATTCCAAACATGTAATTAGGCGCTATCATTTGATTAGAGAGATCATTAGTGGAAATGATGTCAAGGTAGAGAGAGTTCCCATCGATCAGAATATAGCTGATCAGTTGACTAAGCCTATTTTCCAAAAACGTTTTGTGTAATATGTACACGCCTATGGTATTAGATATCAAGGAGATTGGCTTTAGCGCAAGTGGAAGTTTGTTAGCGAAGTGCTCTAAAGGCAATCACTTTTAGCACTTATTGTATAGATCATGTTATGATTAATAAAGGCATTTTTCATTATTTCGATGTTCATACGTTTATGGATTTGATGTTGATCTTATATTAATTTAATGAAGTCCTTGATACAAAACATAGAATGGAGGAAATCATGATGAGATCATGATAATGAGATTCCTATCATGTGTAATTATGTTATTATCTAAATTTTCTCTAGTCATAGGATTAATGAAATAGGATATCATTAATCCGGATAGACTAGCATATGTTATACTCCTTAATTAGATCAAGCAGTAGATGTCATAAGCTGTAGACATGAATTGTTTAGAGTTAATATGTGGATGCCTACTAAGGGTAGTAAGTACATTGGATTAACCCACTATGAGATAATCATATGGATATTCTATTCCAATGTCAATGATAGTCTCATTATAACAATGGCGCAATTATCCTTTGACTTGAGGTGCTCAAGGATATCTCAGATACTGATCCTGTGCTTTGACTCCGTTCATTGGTGCCTTTCAGGGTTTACTTATAGGGTGGTGATTGGGTACAACTTGAGGTATTAAGAGGTAATCGAGTATCCAGTAAAGGATTCATCACTCCTGATAGAAGGAGATGATACCTACGGCCTCTTGTCAGGGCCATTACTCGGGAGTCTCTAGCCAGAGAAGATATGTGTCCTGTAGAGATTTTTCAATGAGACATAGAGTAATGAAATCTTCAGGACAAAATCTAATAACATTTGGACTAGATGTGATGTAGTCAGTCTAGTGGAAGTTAACACTTTGATCATACTCTGAACCAAGTGGGGTATAGATGGTGAAAGGATGAATTGCATGGCAACATTGCATATGTAATTCGTTGTCAAACCACTGACTTTCTAGTCAATTATGGGTCATGACGTGTTGCTAGATACCACTATTAACTTACTTAAATTAAGTGTTAATTCAAGTGGCCAATATAACTGAGAACCTAATAGGTCACACACATAGCAGATCCAAAGGATGAGTAAAATGGCCTTAAATGGTGATTCATGATATGAGAGAGTATTTCGGGATTGTATCGTGATATGATCGTGGTAAAAAACATTACATGGAATGGATTAGAAGCAAGTGTTGTTGGATTCATTAATGCATGTTATTCATGCTCATTAACTTCCCATAACTTCCATTAATGCATGTTATTCATAGTCACTAACTTCCCATAACTTCCATTAATGCATGCTATTAATGGTCATTAACTTCCCATAACTTTCCATTAATGATGGTGGTTATGGAAGGCCAAGTGGTGTAGAAAATTTAGATGATTTTCGTGCATTTTATGTAAGATACAAGAAAAGAAAAAGAAAGGCTCTTTTTCTTACACACATACTTTTTCTCTCTAACTCTCTTAAGAGTTCTTGTCTTTGCAAACACAAAGAAAGAATTCTAGCCATCTCCTAATAAGGTTTCATCTTTCTATCTTTGTATGGACTTTCATTAGAGACGATCTACGTTGATCATTGTGGTTTATGACAACCCAATGTGGAGAAGATTAAAGAACGAAGGAGATCTTCAGAAAGGTATATAAACATCTTATATTTTATGTTTTTGTTTTTTCTATATATATATATGTATGAGTAAATTTGGTTTTTGAGGTTTTGTTTTATTTCCACTGCGTATATTTGATATATATTATGTATGAGATGTATGATCGAAACCTAAAAATTTCTCCACCAGTAAAATTCACATGCAAAGTCATGAATTAAAGGACTTTTCAAGGTTGTAATAGGGGTAAAGGTTAAGGTGAGATGAATTCAGGTAAAGTAGCATGAAAGCCATTAAAGCTTGTGAAATAAGAAAAACACTCAATATACTTCAGGTGCAAAAACTAACATTCACTCACAATTGTGTACATCAACTATAATGAATGCAAAAATTATATTTCTTAGCTCAAATCCGAGCTCTCTCACCATAAACCACATTAAGCCTATACTAATCCGAAGGGATCACTCATAAAGATTGATGATAACAATACATTGAAACTATAATGAGTGAACCTTCCAAAACAACATCTACTTCATATCTAACATACTCAAATAACCCATTCATTACAACTTTAGGAGAAAACATTAATCTTAAACAATTGTTCAACACATATACACTTCCTCTTTGATACCTTTATTTAAACATTTTTTTCTTTCTTTTTCTTTTTCTTTTTTATTTTCTTTCTTTCTCCTTTCTCTTATGAAAATTAAAAGAAACTAAATCAACATGGGAATTTCAATGATAAGACATAAAATAACATCCCAAAATTATAACCAACCTACATATATGTACAACCCCATATTTATACTTTTTATATCCATAAACTCAACAACCAACAAATGTTCCACTAGCTTTAAGGCTTAGGAAGGGCATTTGGTTAGAGTTAAAGTATACAAATAAAGCTCAAGGGGGCTTAACAAGGGAGAGATCATGTCAATAGGGTAGACTATTTGACTAATGTAGTTTGGAAAAGCAAAGAATGCCTAATCATTTCCATGCTAATGCATGTGATAAAAATGTGGTATCGAATAGAAAATCAAGGCAAGTTAGCATGTACAAGTCATGAAGGTCACACTTAAACAAAGACAATGAGATTGATATGGATGTGTCAATCTAATAAGGCTCAAAATCTCACCGGTTTTGTCTACCACTAGTTACTAGTCTTCTAAAAATAATACACATTGACCATTCATAAAAGTAGAAGTACATACTCAAGTTGCCATGAAATTCTTTAGTCAATTCATTCTCTACTCTTGATGATAAAATCCTAGAAGCAATAAAAAATGAGAAAATATTTGTTTGTTTTTTTTGTTTTATTCTCTCTCTCATTTTGATTGAAAACTTAAAAAAAGTAAGAAACAAACCAACATAAAAAGACAAATGCATAAAGGAAATAAATGCAAAAATTTAAAGAAAAGAAATTAAGCTCCTTAGGTTGCCTCACAATAAGCGTCTTTGTTTAGTGTTACTAGCTCGACTCCATACTTGTCCTCATGTGATGAAATTACGATCTTCGGGTAGTACAGTTTGAGCCATTTCCATATGAGGTAGTACAAGATAGGGCCTTAGTCAATCATTTCCATTCAACATCTTCCATATCTTCCAACTTTTGATCTTTACTGAGTACCTACACTCTAGAAAGATCTAGAATGTCTCCTCACCTTTTTCTTCTTCGTTCAATTCCTTTAACCTACTAGGTAAAAGTAAAGAGTAATTCTTAACAACAAAATGGAACTCAGTATTTACCTCTAAACTAAAAGATATAGCTTTTCCTATTTTGAGCTCCTCCTCAACTTCTTCTTCACACATAATTCCTTAAGTATTACTCTCAAAATTCTCAAACTTCTCATCACTCTGTAAGGTCTCTGCACTAACTTCCACTGGGTACACTTCAGGTTCACGTAACTGCTTCTCTTCCATTTGTAATTCCAAGTAGTCAATTTTTGCTTCCATCTCACGCATTTGGCTCGCTAGGTTCTGACATCTAGAACTTGTTTCTCACCGGAACTACTGCAACTAGTGCTGTATATTTTGTTGAAGCTACTGTATATTATGTTGAAACTACTGCATACTCTGTTGAAACTGAAGATCGTTAGCAGTAGAGATCTTAATAAAGTCATCTAGAGATATACCTAAATCTTGTTGGCTCTCCACATCTTGGACGCTAAACCTTATATCATGCCAAATTTGACATCCATCCTGCTAGAATTGTAGGGTATTATGTTAAAATTGCTGCATACTCTATTAAAGTTATTGCGTACCTTGATGAAATTGAAGATGGGTAGCATTATAGGTCTTGATATAGTCGTCCAAAGGTGTACTTGAATTGTAATATATGAGAATTATTGTGCATCCTGCAAGCTATCAGGGAAGTAATTTTGTTGATTATGCCATCCATAATTAAAATTTGTATGATCACTCCAAACATAATTATAAGGTTGGGAATATAAGTTAAAAAGAAATTACTTCTATCCATGTAAATATATTTTTCAAACACATCAAACACTAAACAAAAAGTGAAAAGATCATGAAATATATGCAAAGGAACTAATTACAAACAACTATGTGTAAAACACCAATTAAAATCAAGAACAAAAACTAAACACCACACTTGGTAATGACGCCAAAATTAACAACTCGTTATAACACTAGTCAAAGTAAACTAAACTACTACTATAGTAGTGGTGAGTTTAGGTCGAACCCACAGAGATTGTGTGTAAAGTTATTGAAATGAAATTAATCAGTATTTAGATTTGGGGGGTTTTGATTTATCAAAGAAGAAAATAAATGAAACTAAACTAATAAAAACAGATTAAAGAAAACATGAAAAATGATAAATGCATTATGGACCTGGTTCTTTGGCTCAATCTCGGCCTACACTCTAATTAGACATATTTCATTGATATGTTGTTCTTAAACCTCTCCTAGTAACTATTAATTATGGGTTGCTATTTAACTCGAGTTTTCCCTTAGGTATTGTTTAAAGAAGATATGATCATTAATTAAACCTAACTATTAAATAACCTAGGAAGCGATCTCTAGATTCAATTGAGTAGTAGCATTACCAATTAGAAAAACCTATTAATCAAGGCATCAACCATATACGATGCATCATTTATCCTAGGTTATGTTACCCTTAATGATTACAAACCATTAGTCACTACAAATTAATTTCAAATATAACAATTATTAATTATATTAAAATTCTAAAAATGAGTTTGTAATAAAATAATCTAATGAATGCATTCAATTCAACTTTTTGCAATACCCAATGGGTTTATACACAATTAATTGAACTATAATGATAACAAAATTATTCATACACAAATCCCAAATCCATACGCATATGATAATACAATCAATTTTTAAAGAGAAAAAGAAACAACAAATACAAGGAGAAATACACTTAACTGGGTCTTTGGTGTCGATATCTTCTCCGAATCAGCATTGGGAAGCTACCCCTTCATGGGTCTCTCACTGTTGAGAGTTTTGCCTCTCATCTTTATTAAAACCAAGAGCTCCTAAGAAAATTGCTTCAGCCGACCACTTCTATTGAAGAACTAACCTCTTTGTTGTTTTATTTTCAAAACATAACATATTAAAACCCTCCTTATTTTGGCATTTTATTCTTATTGGCCAAAGTCACGTTTTTCATTAGTTGTGCTGCGTTTTGGTGTGATGTCTACTGCACATCATTTTGATCTCCTTGCTTCCACCTACTGCATGTCATTTTGCTTCATGCTTCCAGCTACTGGCATTTTCTTCTTGTTTGCCTATCCTCTTACGTTGTTGTTTTGGTCCAACTGCTACATGAAATGCACATGTTGCTTGCATGAAACGCCCAACGTCTACTACCATTTAGCTCCATGTGATGTTGTTGTATTGTTGTTTTAATTTCTTGCTATTATGTCATTTTGCATATGATCTTTCTCTTGGCTGCTTCTTGGTTGTCTTCTTTTAGATTGAATTTGTTTTCTTCTTGCTCTAATGTTCTTCTTTTTACTCCATGAAGACAAATGAATATTAATCTTCGAAAAATGATCCAAATATCATGCTTCGTCTCACTTTAGCATCTTTGCTTCCGAATTGTGCCTAAAATCACATGTGAGTCAAAGTAAGTATCTTAAGCGATTTCATGTCATTCATAAAGTGTTATGGTATAATTGTACAATCAGCTATGCACATATCAGTATATATGATTGAAAACATTGATTCAACATATACAAGAATCTTATGGATTACCTTCAATTAAAGATTCACTGATAATGATTCATAAAGATAACACAACATGCATTACCTAAACTAAAGAAGGATCAATCAAGGGTAACCAAACATAAATTACCAAAGGTCTTTTGAACATATAAACTTTAGAAGAATGGTGAAATTAAAAGTACAACAAACACTACAAGAAAACTAATGTATGCCGACGGAATATTTCGTCGGAGAAATGGATATTTCCGTCGGCAAAAGTTTTTGCCGACGGAAAACGACGAAAGAAGAAACTGTAGTAAACATGGCCGTTGTTGTTTCTTACCGACCGAAACTGACCGTCGATGTATTGTCAACGAAAAACCGACGGAATATTATTTCGTCGGTGAAAATAGGGACGGAACCACCGTCGCTACGTTTCGTAAGTAAGTAATAA
>JAOSBK010033035.1:0-10128 GCA_027568895.1 Erythroxylum shatona | reverse complement strand
CATTCAAAGAAAATGCATAAAACGTCACGAAAATGCACATTCTGCGACGTTTTTTAAAAATATGCATAAAACGTCACAAAAATGCACATTCTGCGACATTTTTTTAAAAGGTGCATAAAACGTCAAAAAAAGTCACATTCTACAATTTTTTGGAAACGTGTATAAAACGTTACAAAAATGGGCAATCAGAAAATGTGCATAAAACGTCACGAAAATGCACATTCTGGGACGTTTTTTGGAAACGTGAAAAAAATGCACATTTTGTGACATTTTTGGGAAACGTGCATAAAACGTTATGAAAATGCACAATCAAAATTGTGCAAAAAAATAATGAAAATGCCCATTTTGTGACATTTTTTGGGAAACGTGCATAAATTGTCACGAAAATGCACAATCAAAAAATGTGCATAAAATGTCGCAAAAATGCACATTCTGTGACTTTTTTGGTAAACGTGCATAAAACGTCATGAAAATGCACATTCAAAAAAGTGCATAAAACATCACGAAAATGCGCAATCTGTGACGTTTTTTGAAAACGTAAATAAGCCGTCATAAAAATGCACATTCTGTGACATTTTTTGGAAACGTGCATAAAACGTCACGAAAATGCACGTTCAAAAAATGTGCATAAAATGTCACAAAAATGCACATTCAAAAAACGTGCATAAAACGTTACAGAAATGCACATTCTGCGACATTTTTTGGAAACGTGCATAAAGAGTTTCGAAAATGCGCATTCTGTGACATTTTTTGGAAACGTGCATAAAACGTAATGAAAATGCACATTCTTAAAACGTCATAAAAATGCACATTCTGTGACATTTTTTGGAAACGTGCATAAAACGTCATAAAATGCACATTCTGTTACATTTTTTGGAAACATGCATAAAACCTCACAGAAATGCACATTCAAAAAATGTGCATAAAACGTCACGAAAATGCACATTTTGTGACATTTTTTCGAAACGTGCATAAAACGTCAGGAAAATACACATTCAAAAAATGTGCATGAAATGTAACAAAAATCTACATTCTGTGACGTTTTTTGGAAATGTGCATAAAACATCACAAAAATGCACATTCTTTGACATTGTTTGGAAACACACATAAAATGTCACGAAAATGCACATTCAAAAAACGTGCATAAAATGTCACGAAAATGCACATTCAAAAAACGTGCATAAAACATCACGAAAATGCACATTCAAAAAACTTGTGTAAAATGTCACGAAATGCACATACAAAAAATGTGCATAAAACGTCACGAAAATGCAAATTCTGTGATATCTTTTGGAAACGTGCATAAAATATCGCGAAATTGCACATTCAAAAAACATGCATAATATGTCACGAAAATGCACATTCTGCGATATTTTTTGGAAATGGGCATAAAACGTCACTAAAATGCACATTCAAAAAAGGTGCATAAAGTGTCACGAAAGTGCATAAAACATCACAAAAAGGGACATGCTGTGACATTGTTTGGAAACTTGTGTAAAACGTCATGAAATTGCACATTCAAAAAACGTGCATAAAACGTCACAAAAATTCACATTCTGTGACATTTTTTGGAAAAATTCATAAAACATCACGAAAATGGACATTTAAAAAATGTGGATAAAACGTCACGAAATGCTCATTTTGTAACGTTTTTTGGAAACGTGCATAAAACGTCAGGAAAAGACACATTCAAAAAACGTGCATGAAAAATCACGAAAATGCACATTCTGTGACATGTTTTGGAAACATGCATAAAACGTCTCAAAAATGTACATTCAAAAAATGTGCATAAAACGCTACAAAAATGCAAATTCTGTGATATTTTTTAGAGACGTACACAAAATGTCACAAAAATGCAGATTCTGTGACATTTTTTGGAAACGTGCTTAAAACGTCACAAAAATGCCCATTTTACGACATTTTTTGAAAACGTGCTTAAAATGTCACGAAAATGTATAATCAAAAAATGTGTATAAAACGTCGCAAAAATGCACATTCTGTGACCTTTTTTGGAAACGTGCATAAAACGTCACGAAATTGCACATTCTGTGCCCTTTTTTCGAAACGTGCATAAAAAGTCATAAAAATGCACTCTTAAAAAATGTGCATAAAACATTAGGAAAATGCATATTCTGTAACGTTTTTTGGAAACGGGCGTAAAACGTCACAAGAATGCACATTCTGTGACATTTTTTGGAAACACGCATAAAACGTAACAAAAATGTACATTCAAAAAATGTGCATAAAATGTCACGAAAATGCACATTCTGTGACTTTTTTTGGAAACGTGCATAAAACGTCACGAAAATGCACAATCAAAAAACTTGCATGCAATGTCACGAAAATGCACATTCTGCAACATTTTTTGGAAATGTGCATAAAACGTCACCAAAATACACTTTTAAAAAATGTGCATAAAATGTCACAAAAATGCACATTCTGTGACATTTTTTGGAAACGTGCATAAAACGTCACGTAAATGTACAATCAAAAGATATTCATAAAATGTGACGAAAATGCACAGTCTGCGATATTTTTTGGAAATATGCATAAAACATCAGGAAAATGCATATTCAAAAAGCATGCATAAAGTGTCACGAAATTGCACATTCTGTACCCTTTTTTGGAAACTTGGATAAAAAGTCATGAAAATGAACTTTAAAAAAATGTGCATAAAACGTCAAGAAAATGCACATTCTGTGACATTTTTTTGGAAACATGCATAAAACATCACAAAATTGTACGTTCAAAAAATGTGCATAAAACACAACAAAAACGTAAATTCTGTGATGTTTTTTAGAAACATACACAAAATGTCACAAAAATGCACATTCTGTGACATTTTTTGGAAACGTGCATAAAACATCACGAAAATACAGATTTTGAGACATTTTTTGGATACGTGCATAAAATGTCACGAAAATGCATAATCAAAAAATGTTTATAAAACGTTGCAAAAATGCACATTCTATGACCTTTTTTGGAAACGTGCATAAAACGCCACAAAATTGCACATTCTGTGCCCTTTTTTGGAAACGTGCATAAAAAGTCATGAAAATGCACTTTCAAAAAATGTGCATAAAACGTCACGAAAATGCACATTCAAAAAATGTGGATAAAACATCACGAAAATGCACATTCTGTGACGTTTTTGGAAACGTACATAAAACGTCACAAGAATGCACATTCTGTGACATTTTTTGGAAACGCGCATAAAACGTAAGAAAAATGCACATTCAAAAAACGTGCATAAAATGTCACAAAAATGCACACAAATGCACATTTAAAAAAGTGCATAAAACGTCACAAAAATGCACATTCTATGACATTCTTTGAAAACGTGCATAAAACGTCTCGAAAATGCGCATTTTGTAACATTTTTTGGAAATGTGCATAAAACGTAATGAAAATACGCATTCAAAAAACGTGCATAAAATTTCATGAAAATGCACATTCTGCCACAATTTTTGGAAAGATGCATAAAACATCATAAAATGCACATTCTGTGACATTTTTTGGAAACGTGCTTAAAACGTCATGGAAATGTGCATAAACCGTCACCAAAATGCACATTCAAAAAATGTGCTTAAAACGGTCCGAAAATGCACATTCTGTGATTTTTTTTGGAAACGTGCATAAAACATCACGAAAATGAATATTCAAAAAATGTGCATAAAACGCCATGAAATGGACATTCTGTGATGTTTTTTAGAAACCTGCGTAAAACGTCACGAAAATGCACATTCAAAAATCATTCATAAATTATCACGAAAATGCACATTGTATGACGTTTTTTGGAAACGTGCATAAAAGTGACGAAAATGTACATTCAAAAAACGTGCATAAATTGTCACGAAAATGCAGATTCAAAAAACGTGCATAAAATGTGACGAAATTGCAAAACATCACAAAAATGCACATTCTTTGAGGTCTTTTAGAAACGTACATAAAACGTCACAAAAATGCACATTCTGTTATATTTTTTGAAACGTGTATAAAACGTCAAGAAAATGCACAATAAAAAAATGTGCATAAAATGTCACAAAAATGCACATTCTGCGACCTTTTTTTTGGAAATGTGCATAAAACGTCACGAAAATGCAAATTCTGAGACGTTTTTTAGAAACGTGTGTAAAACGTCATAAAAATGCACATTCTAAAAACGTGCATAAATCGTCACGAAAATGCACATTCTGTGACTTTTTTGGAAACTTGCATAAAACGTCCCAAAAATGCACATTTTGTGACATTTTTTGAAAAAGTGAATAAAATGTCAAGAAAATGCAAATTCAAAAAACATGCAAAAAATGTCATGAAAAGAAAAAATGTGGTGAAAAGTCACTTTCTGCGATATTTTTTGGAAACGTGCATAAAAAGCCACGAAAATACACTTTCAAAAAACGTGCATGACACGTCATGAAAATGCGCATTCTTTGATGTCTTTTAAAAACGTACATAAAACGTCAAAAAAATGCACATTCTATGACATTTTTTGGAAACGTGCATAAAAAGTCACAAAAATGCACATTCAAAAAACGTGCATAAAATGTCACGAAAAGCCACATTCTTCGATGTTTTTTGGAAACTTGCATAAAATGTCATGAAATTGCACATTGAAAAAAGTGTATAAAACTTCACGAAAATGCACATTCTGTGACGTTTTTTTGGTAACGTGCATAAAATGTCACGAAAATGTACGTTCAAAAAATGTGCATAAAATGTCACAAAAATGTACATTCTGTGACTTTTTTGGTGAAAAGTCACGAAAATGCGCATTCAAAAATGTTCATAAAATGTCACGAAAAGTCACATTCTGTCGCATTTTTTAGAAATGTGCATAAAACGTCACAAAAATACACATTCAAAAAAGGTGCATAAAACATCCTAAAAATGCACATTCTGTGACGTTTTTTGGAAACGTGCAAAAAACGTCACGAAAATATACATTCAAAAAATGTGCATAAAACGTCACGAAGATGCACATTTTGTGATGTTTTTTAGAAACGTACCTAAAACGTCATGAAAATACACATTCAAAAAAGGTGCATAAAATGTCACAAAAATGCACATTCTGTGACATTTTTTTGAAATGTCCATAAAACGTGACAAAAACGAACATTCTGTGACATTTTTGGAAACGTGCAGAAAATGTAACGAAAATGCACTTTCAAAAAGCGTGCATAAAAAGTCACAAAATGCACATTCAAAAAATGTGCATAAAACGTCACAAAAATGCACATTCTTTGACGTTTTTTGGAAACGTGCACAAAACGTCTCGAAAATACACAATGAAAAAATGTGCATAAAACATGACAAAAATGCACATAATGTGACGTTTTTTGGAAACGTGCATAAAACGTCATGAAAATGCACATCCAAAAAATGTGCGTAAAACGTCATGAAAATGCACATGGTGCAAGTTTTTTGGAAAGGTGCATAAAACTTAATGAAAATGCACATTCTGTGACATTTTTTTGGAAAAATGCATAAAACATCAGGAAAATGTACATTAAAAAAACATGCATAAAATGTGACAAAAATGCAAATTTTGTGAATTTTTTAGAAATATGCATAAAACGTCACGAAAATGCACATTAAAAAAACGTGCATAAAATGACACAAAAAGTCACATTATGCGACGTTTTTTGGAAACTTGCATAAATCAAAATAAAAAAACGACATGAAAATGCACAT
Source organism: Erythroxylum shatona (assembly GCA_027568895.1). NCBI lineage: Eukaryota > Viridiplantae > Streptophyta > Magnoliopsida > Malpighiales > Erythroxylaceae > Erythroxylum > Erythroxylum shatona. The sequence goes on along the minus strand of JAOSBK010033035.1, from coordinate 4,434 downwards.
TCAAAAAACGTGCATAAAGCGTCACGAAAATGCACATTCTGTGATGTTTTTTAGAAGCGTGCGTAAAGCGTCACAAAAATGCACATTCTGTGTCATTGTTTGGAAATGTGTATAAAATGTCACGAAAATACACATTCAAAAAACGTGCGTAAAACGTTACGAAAATGTACATTCTGTGTCGTTTGTTGGAAACGTGCATAAAATGTCACGAAAATGCACATTCAAAAAAGTGCGTAAAAGGACTCGGAAAATCACATTCTACGACATTTTTTGTAAACGTGGATAAAATGTCGCGAAAATATAGATCAAAAAAGTGCATAAAACGTCATGAAAATGCACATTTTGTGACCTTTTTTGGGAACGTGCATAAAACGTCATTAAAATGTACATTAAAAAACATGCATAAAACGTCACAAAAATGCACATTCTGTGATTTTTTTGGAAATGTGCATAAAATGTCATGAAAAAACTTATTCAAAAAATGTGCATGAAGCGTCACGAAAATCACAATCTGTGATGTTTTTTAGAAACGTGCATAAAATGTCACAAAAATGTACATTCCATGACGTTGTTTAGAAACGTGCGTAAAACGTCACGAAAATGCCAGGATAATGCACATTCTGCGACATTTTTTGGATATGTGCAGAAAATGCACTTTCAAAAAGTGTGCATAAAAAGTGACAAAATGCGCATTCAAAAAACGTGCAGAAAATGTCACAAAAATGCACATTCTGCGACGTTTTTTGGAAACGTGCACAAAACGTCACGAAAATGCACAATGAAAAATGTGCATAAAACATGACGAAAATGCACATTATGTGACGTTTTTTGGAAACGTGCATAAAACATCATGAAAATGCACATCCAAAAAACGTGTGTAAAACGTCACGAAAATACACATGCTGCAAGTTTTTTAGAAAGGTGCATAAAATTTCATGAAAATGCACATTCTGTGACTTTTTTGGAAACATGCATAAAACATCACGAAAATGTACATTAAAAAAACATGCATAAAATGTGGCAAAAATACAAATTTTGTGACTTTTTTGGAAATGCGCATAAAGCGTCATGGAAATACACATTCAAAAAATGTGCATAAAATGTCACAAAAATGCACATTCTGTGACGTTTTTTTGAAACGTGCATAAAACGTCACAAAAATGAGCATTCTGTGACATTTTTTGGAAACGTGCATAAAAAGTCACAAAAATGCACATCGAAAAAACGTACATAAAATGTCATGAAAAGTCACAATCTAGAACATTTTTTGGAAACGTGCATAAAATGTCACGAAAATACACATTCATAAAACGTCATAAAAATGTACATTGAAAAAACGTGCATAAAACGTCACAAAAATGCATATTCTGTAAAGTTTTTTCAAAACGTGCATAAAATGTCACAAAAATGCACATTCTCTAGCATTTTTTTGGAAACGTGCATAAAACGTTACAAAAATGCACATTCTGGGACTTTTTTTGAAAACGTTCATAAAACGTCACGAAATGCTTAAAACGTCATGAAAATGCACATTTTGTGACGTTTTTTGGAAACGTGCATAAAACGTCATGAATATGCACATTTTGTGACATTTTCTGTAAACGTGCGTAAAATGTCAAAAACTGCACATTTTGTCACATTTTTTGGAAACGTCCATGAAACGTCACGAAAATGCATATTACAAAAATGTGCATAAAACTTCACAAAAATGCATATGCTGCGACATTTTTTGGAAACGTGCATCAAAAGTGTCGAAAATGAACATTCAAAAAACGTGTATAAAACATCACAAAAATGCACATTCTGACATTTTTCAAAAACGTGTATAAAACGTCACGAAAATGCACATTCTTCGATGTTTTTTGCAAAACGTTCATAAAACATCCAAAATGTACATTTTGTGATGTTTTTTGGAAACGTGCATAAAATGTCATGGAAATGCACATTCTGCGACGTGTTTTGAAAACGTGAATAAAACATCACAAAAATGTCCATTCTGTGACATTTTTTGAAATCATTCATAAAACGTCACGAAAATGCACATTCAAAGAAGATGCATAAAACGTCACGAAATGCACGTTCTATGATGCTTTTTAGAAAAGTGCATAAAATGTCACGAAAATGCACGTTCAAAAAACGTGCATAAAACGTCACGAAAATGCACATTCAGTGACATTTTTTGGAAACGTGCATGAAACGTCACAAAAAGTCGCAAAAATGCACATTCTACGACCTTTTTTTGGAAACCTGCATAAGACATCACGAAAATGCAAATTCTGCGATGTTATTTGGAAACATACATAAAACGTCATGAAAATGCACATTCAAAAAATGTGCATAAAACCTCACGAAAATGCACATTCTGTGACGTTTTTTCGAAATGTGCATAAAACGTTACGAAATTCCACATTCAAAAAACATGCATGAAACGTCACGAAAATCACATTCTGCGACTTTCTTTTGGAAACGAGCACAAAATGTCACGAAAATGCACATTGTGTGACGTTTTTTGGAAGCGTGCGTAAAGCGTCACGAAAATGCACTTTCAAAAAACATGCATAAAATGTCACGAAAATGCACATTCTGCTACATTTTTTGAAAACGTGCAAAAAATGTCATAAAAATGCACATTCAAAAGACGTGCACAAAATGTCACAAAAATGTACATTCAAAAAACGTGTGTAAAATGTCACGAAAATTCACATTCAAAAAACGTGCATAAAATGTCACAAAAATGCACAATCTGTGACATTTTTTGGAAACCTGCATAAAACGTCACAAAAATGCAAATTTAGCGACATTTTTTGGAAACTTGCATAAAACGTCACAAAAATGCACATTCAAAAAACGTGTATAAAATGTCACGAAAAGTCACATTCAGTGACATTTTTTGGAAACATGCATAAAACGTCACGAAAATGCACATTCAGAAAAGTGTATAAAACGTCACAAAAATGCATATTCTGTGACGTTTTTGGTAACGTGCATAAAAGGTCGAAAAAATGCACATTCTGTGACTTTTTCAGAAACATGCATAAAAAGTCACAAAAACGCATATTCTGTGACTTTTTCAGAAACGTGCATAAAACGTCACAAAAATGCACATTCTGTGACTTTTTTTGGAAACATGTAAAAACCTAATGAAAATGCACATTCAAAAAATATGCATAAAACATCACGAAAATGGAAATTCTGTGACGTTTTTTGGAAACGTGCATAAAACATCGAAAAATGCACATTCTGTGACTTTTTTTGGAAATGTATATAAAAAGTCACAAAAATGCACATTCTATGACATTTTTGGAAACATGCATAAAATGTCACGAAATTGCACATTAAAAAAACGTCAAAAAATGCACATTCTGTGATATTTTTTGAAAACGTGCATAAAATGTCAAGAAAATGCACAATAAAAATGTACATAAAACGTCGCAAAAATGCACAATCTGCGACCTTTTTTTGGAAACGTGCATAAAACATCACGAAAATGCAAATTCTGTGACGTGGAAACGTGCATAAAACGTTGATAAAATGCACATTCTGTGACGTTTTTAGAAACGTGCATAAAAAGTCACAAAAATGCACATTCTGTGACATTTATTGGAAACGTGCTTAAAATGTCACAAAATGCACATTCAAAAAACATGCATAAAATGTCACGAAAAGTCACATTCTGCGACGTTTTTTGGAAACGTTCATAAAACGTCACAAAAACGCAAATTCAAAAACTGTGCATAAAACGTCACAAAAATGCACATTCTGTGACATTTTTTGAAAACATGCATAAAACGTAACGAAAATGCACATTCAAAAAATGTGCATAAAATGTAAGAAAAATGGACATTCTGCGACGTTTTTTGGAAACGTGCATAAAATATCACGAAAATGCACAATCAAAAAATGTGCTTAAAATGTCACAAAAAAGGACATTATGTGACTTTTTTTGGAAACATGCATAAAACGTCACGAAAATGCACATTCTGTGGTTTTTTTGGAAACGTGTATAAAACGTCACGAAAATGCAGATTCTGTGACTTTTTGGAAACGTGCATAAAACGTGGAAAAAGGACATTCTGTGACTTTTTTTGGATACGTTCATAAAATGTCGCAAAAATGAACAATCAAAAAACGTGCATAAAATGTCACAAAAATGCACGTTCTGTGACGTTTTATGGTAACATACATAAAACGTCACGAAAATGCACATTCTGTGACTTTTTTTAGAAACGTGTGCAGAACGTCATGAAAATGCACATTAAAAAACATACATAAAATATCACGAAAATGCACATTTTGTGATTTTTTTTAGAAAAGTGCGGAAAGCGTCACAAAAATGCGCATTCTGTGACATTTTTTAGAAACGTCCATAAAGCGTCACGAAAATGAACATTCAAAAAATGTGCATAAAACATCACGAAAATACACATCCTGTGA
>JAOSBK010033034.1:0-10129 GCA_027568895.1 Erythroxylum shatona | reverse complement strand
GCTCCGTTTTGTTAAGTGTTGATTCCGTTTTTGATTCGTATTTGATCCGCTTCGCTATTTTTGCTTTCGCTTCGATTCGATTTGTTCGATTTGGTTCCGCATTTTGCTATCCAGTTCGATTATTCGATTCTTTCTCGTTTTTTCCGTTCGATGATTTCGATGTATGATTTCCGTTCTTTCGTTTCGAGTACTTTGTATTCACTTTTGGATTTGATTTGCTTCAATTCGTTTGCTTTTTGTTATTCGATTCGCCTTCAGATTTGAATTATCCGATGTGCATTCGCTTTGTTTTCGACCACTTTCGTTACGTTTTTCGGTTGGGATCCGGTTTCCAGATCGGGTTCCAACATGATGACTTCGTCCCTGTAATAATCAGGTTCTGATTCTTGGAAGGACAGCAAAACCTCAATCAACGTCTTGTTTCTTTCCTCAGACTCCACACCACTCTGCGTTGACTCCTTTCTTTTCCTGTTCTCCTCAATCAGCTCTTGAATGAACCTATCTCTCTTCTCGTGCAACTGCTTGAACCTCTTCTCTGCTCCACTAACAGCCGACAACATGGGCAAAAAGTCCTCCTTCGTCGAAGCCCCAACCAACAAGAATGTCTCCGCAATGATCTCCCGAAACCGTCTTGCCTCCTCCACTTCCTCTACCTTCTCGCCATAGTACCGCTTCCCGGCGATCATCCTCATCATCACATTCAACATTAGCTCGAATAACGCCGAGTTCATGTCCACCGTATGATCTCCATCACGCTTAAAGAGACGGCGGATTAGCAGCCTGACTTCGTTGGTGCGTATGTTTGAGAGCAAGTCGAGACGGTGAGTGGATAAAAGCTCAAGAGACGAGATCTTGCGAAGGTTTCTCCAGAGGTCGCCGTAGGGAGCCCAAACTAGGCTCGTGAAGTTGTAGCCCAGATGTTTGCCAGCGAGAAGGCGAGGGCGATTGGCGAAAACGACATCGTTCTTGGTAAAGCATTCCTCGGCCGCTGACGGGGAGGAGACAACCAGAACGCGACGATTTCCAAACCAGAGGAGGAGGACAGGGCCATGGCGGTTGGATATGGCAGCAAGAGATCGGTGGAGTGGTTGCTTGAGTAAGTGAAGATGGCCAATTATGGGGAGAGTAGGTAAGGGGCTGGGAGGAAGATTTTGGATCTTGTTAAGGAAATGATTGGCAAGGACATAGAGGATGAAGCAGAGAATGATGTGTAAGAACATGATGTTGTGCTCCGACACTGTTGTGTATTAGCCCGTAGATCTACTTTGCACTGACGATATAGAGGGACTTAGACGACAAATTGAAGGATAGTTATCTGCGACTCTAGCTAATTTTAATAGAGGAGTCTTTTACTGGCGTCACCGTCCGAGTGACCAAACAAGATGTCACCTAATTCTATAAGTGTTTTTGCTGCATATCTAATTCTAAATAGAATCATAGGTCCCTTTCGAAGTTTGGTCAAAACTTTTGTGACCAAACTTCGATATATCTTTTATGGTGAAATGATTTTATTAGAGATGGTATGGCCAATATATTTGAAGTTGATAGAACACACGTGTTCAATGGCTGCAAGCTGGTGACCAGAACACACGTTTCTTCCATGCGATGATGATATCTCGGAGGAAACGGAATCGGATCGAGCGGCTGCGCGCCCCGGATGGGTCTTGGCTCACTGACCCGCCAACTATCCAATGTGAGGTAGTTCGGTTTTTTCAAGACCTTTTCTGCACGACTGTTGATATTTCCACGCCTTTCCCCCTACCTTCGACCCACATCTCCATCTCCGAGGCGGATGCTCTCTCCCTCACGGCGCTTATTACCAGAGTAGAGGTCGCCACTGCCCTTAACTCTATGCAGTCTTACAAAGCCCCTGGGCCTGATGGCTTCCAACCGGTGTTTTATAAGAAATATTGGCATTTAGTTGGGGAGCGGGTCTTTCACATGGTACAGAATGCCTTCACCTTCGCCCACTGCCCTCCTGACCTAAACGACACGTTGCTCGTCCTCATCCCCAAAGAGGGCCAGCCAACTTTTCTGAACCAGCTCCGGCCAATCAGCCTGGGTAACATTAGTTACAAAATAGTCTCCAAGGTCCTGGTTCAACGTCTTCGCCCTATCCTTCGGGACCTTATTCTCCCCATGCAGGGTGCTTTTCTCCCAGGGCGGACAGCCTCGGATCACATTATCCTGGCTAAAGAAGTGCTTCATACCATCCGAAAATCTAAGCACTGGGATGGCTATTTGGCCATGAAAATCGACCTTGTTAAGGCCTATGATCGTCTCGATTGGCGCTTCCTTCGCCAAACACTCTCGAATTCTGGCCCTCCTCCGAGCATCGCCTCCCTCATTATGTCTTGTGTGTCCACCTCACGTCTCTCTATCTTATGGAATAGCTCCCGCCTCCCGGATTTTGCGCCGAGTCGTGGCCTTCGCCAAGGAGATCCGCTCTCCCCCTACTTATTTATCTTGTGCATGGAGAAGCTGTCTCTGCTTATCTCTCATCAAGTGCAAACCCCAGCGGTGGAAACCCATCAAAGTCTCAGGTAACGGGCCTCCTATTTCTCACTTATTATTTGCTGATGATGTGCTTCTTTTTTCTCAGGCTTCACTTCATGGCTGTCGGGTGGTCCTGGATACTGTCCACCAGTTCTGCGCTTGCTCTAGAATGCAAATCAATGAGCAGAAATCCACAACCTACATCTCTCCCTAGGTTGATAGGCGGCACAAGGCACGCTTGCACCTCCAGTTTAATCTCCACTTTACTGCGACTTTGGGCCCCTATCTTGGAGTCCCTATCTCTGGCCCTCCTACGAAAGGGGACTTCACTACTGTTGTCATTAAGGTTAACAACCGCTTGCAAGGGTGGAAAGCGAAACTCCTAAATAAAGCTAGCCGTTTGACTCTGGTGAAATCCACTCTCACCACTATCCCCTTATACACCATGAAAACGTGCTGGTTCCCTACTGGGATCTGCGACATTCTTGATCACTGCTGTCGAAATTTTCTATGGAAATCAGCCGACGGCAAGGGTATCCCCCTCTTAAACTAGGAGTCGGTTTGTAGCCCTAAAGCTAGGGGTGGCTTAGGACTCCGGATGGCTAGGGACAACAACATCGCCATGATTGGAAAACTCCTCTGGGACCTTTCTCAGGACACTGGGAAACTTTGGACTACAGTATTGAAATGCAAGTACGTACGGGCTGCTCCCCTCCTCACATGTACGGCTTCCTCTTCTACCTCTCTGGCATGGAAAACAATATGCAAAACTATCCCCTTCTTGCGAGATGGCTTTCGTTGGCGAGTCGGAGGTGGGAATGACATCTCCCTTTGGCATGATCGTTGGGTCGGGGACATTCCTTTAAGTCATCGGATAGCTCAACTAGACCACCGTGACGCCCACCTACGGGTGGGCGACCTTCTCAATACCCAGCGTAGGTTGGACTTTTCTTCCCTTCACACGCCCTTAGGGCTCAACGTGCGTAATGTTATCATTGCTGTTCCCGTCTCTCGCATAGTCACGTCTCCGGATTCCTTAATCTGAGGGGAGACGTCTGTTAGGCAATACACGGTGAAATCCGGGTACGAGTTTGTGACTAGTTTGCCTGCTCCCCCTGCTCCCCACTAGCAGTGGGCACGGATTTGGAAATTACATCTCCCCCAGAAGTTCCGCTTCTTTCTTTGGCAAATTCAGTGGAATCGCTTGCCTACGAATGAACTGCATTACAATCGGGGAATGGCCTCCTCTCCCTGCTGTCACCTGTGCGGTACCGGCAGGGAATCCCATCTTCATGCACCGCGGGATTGCATTTGGGCTAAGACAACATGGGACTCCATTCTTGGTCAGGCTGAGGACTCTTTCTTCACCCTCAATCTTGATGACTGGATCTCCTCTTATGCTCTGGACTCCTCCCGCCCCTTCAACCTTGTGATGAAATTTGTCGTTGTGGCCTGGATTATTTGGTGGGCTCGGAACCAAGCGGCCTTCCAGCACGAGGTCATCTCTTCCACTAGCCAAGTTCGGTGGTACTTGCGCCTTTTTGATGAGTGCCAACATGCGTTTTCCTCTGTTGCACCTCTAGTTCCCCGGTCGACCAGATGGGCAGCATGGACGGCTCCCCCCTCGGGTGTATCAAAATCAATGTGGACGGAAGCTCGGCAGGTAACCCAGGTGCTGCGGGCTTTGGTGGATTACTCTAAGATAGTAACGGCGCCTGGATAGTCAGGTTCTCAGGTTTTCTTGGCCATGCCACTAGCTTGCTTGCTGAACTCACAGCGATTCATTACGGCCTGGCCCTGGCTTGGTTGCGTGGCTTTCGACGCATAGTTGTTAAATCAGATTCTAACGTTGCCATTAATCTGGTTCTGGGCTCTTATGAGCGATCGCATCCCTATTTGCACGTCATCGGGGATATCAGGAGTTTGTTATCGCGTGCTTGGGACGCTTCTCTTGTTCATACCCTTCGGGAGGGCAACCAGTGCTCTGATATCTTAGCCCAACAGGGTGCGTCTCTCCCCCACCGCTGGTCCATTTGGACAGCCCCTACTCCAGGACTGTGTCAAACGCTGGCGATTGATGCGTCTTCTGTAGTTTTTTTTAGGCGTTAGGCCTTTGTCTTGTTTTCCCTCTCACCAAAAAAAAAGAAGGTAGATAATTCGAAGTTGATGGTGACCAAAATGTCCTAACGAGGAAAGAAAACAGGGATACGTAAACACACGTTTTTCCAAATTCTCCAAATAATATAGTATACGACATGGACTTCAACCTATGTCTCCAAGGGTATCCTTCCAGAAGAAACCCACACGGGGTTCGTGGGAACTAAACAAGGTTTTTTTTAACTAAAATTTAATAAATAATCATTTTAACAGAAATTAATACAAAATTATTCCTCTAAATATTACGTTTCAAATATAATTTTCACAAATAATCCGTATTTCTGATCTTTTTTTTTGGCTCGGTCCACTTTTTGCCTGTATTTGTAGCGTTTTTTCTTTTTAACTAATTGATTAATTAGTAAAATAGAGATTAGAAAGATAAAAATAGAATAGGAAGAACAGGTAATATGGGAAAGCTAAGCTTGGTTTTTAAATGAAAATTTGAATTAGAGTTAATATATGCGTATACTAGCAAAAATAATCTCTTCAATTCCAATTCCCACTACTTCTATAGGAAGAACAATATTATGTCCATAAGTTAAGGCAAAGGGGATAACTTTTGTGGCAGAACCTTTAGAAGTAGGATACACTTATAAAGTTTTAGGCAAAATTCTATGCCATTCTTTAGCATTCTCTTGTAATATTTTCTCCAAAATCTTGATAATTATTTTGTTTGATGCTTTGACTTGACCATTAAACTGAATATAATATAGAGCCGAATTCATCAATTATATCCCATAATCTTCAATAAAATCTCTAATTTCTTGGTTTGTAAACATAGTTCTTTGATCACTTATTATTGATTGATGAATTTCAATTTGGCGAATAATATGCTCCTTGGTGATTTTAACTATACTTGTTTGATCCACTTTCTTCAAAGGTTAAGCTACCACCCATTTAGTAAAGTAATATTAGACTAACAAAATAAAACTATAGCCTTTTAAGGTTATGAATATATGTTTATAATGAAATAAAAGACCCATCCTCTATGGTTTAACTATATAATGTAGCTCAGATACATGAATTCCCTGAATTCTACCATATTTTAACACTGTTTAAAACTTATGGCATATGATATGCAATCTTTCAAGATGGTTGGTCAATACTATCCATGCTGACGTATAAGTCATCTCATATTTATTCCAGACTAGTTTGTTTGACATATCGTTCATGAACTTATCTCATTACTATTAAAGCCTCAAGTATTCCAAGACACATCAGAAGAATTCTATCATTTCCTCAATGAAACAAAACTGCTTTAATCAACAAAAAATTGAGCGCTTATTGTTTATGTTTGAAAGGCACTTTCTTACTAGGATTTTTAAAAAATTCTTTAATCTCAACCCTCCAATCTTAGGAAACTTCTTTATAAATGTTAAAAACTTATAGTGAAATTTAACTCTTATAAATAGATTAGTAGGACCTTCATTATACCATAATACACTTATAACATAAGTCTTCAAACATTTTCAACCTAGATTCTATTTATGAAAGCTCATTTTCCTCTCAATTTTTACCTTGTGAATTATGTTAAATTTTGTATTATCAGAGAATTCTAGCAATTGGACATCAATGACATAATTGGTGATAAAGTTAAACTTATGCATTTATATTCCCTACCATTTGGCATAACACTAGTTGCAAATCGTCTTTGATTAGAGCTTCTTTAGCTCCAAGATTAACTAGAAGTTCTACTTCAATTATTAAACCTTCACATTTTGTTTGATTATTGGTATATAGTAAGTCTATTTTAAAGGTGAGAAGAGATTTGGTCCTATTTAGTGTGATTATGACTAATCTAATACCAGCTAACTTCTCTGTATTAAACCCATCAAATTTCAATTCACATGGCTTCTTCCCACAATTGAAAACTAAATGTCCCACATCCTCTTGTACATTAATTAGTGGATGGCTTGCTAAGAAGTTAGCTAACTCCTGACCTTTTATAGATTTTTTACAGTGATATATCAAATTAAAGTTTTAGTCTTAAGTTATTTTCCAATATTAGGACTGGCTTATTCATCATATATTTCATTAAATCAACTTACGAAACCATATAGACTTTGTTTTGCAATAGGTAATGCTTTAATTTTGTACAAGCTAAAAAACACCAATCATAATTTTACTATGGGTAAATACTTCTTCTCTGTTGGCATAAGAAATTTTTCTAAGATAGCAAATATATTGTTCATGTCTAGCTTCATTACTCTAGGCTAATAGACATCTAGTAGGTTATTCTGTAACATAAATATATACTTTAACAAAATTCCTTTTCTAGAGGGCATCAACACTAGAGGTTTGGTTAACTATTCATTGATACTATCAAATGCTTCCTAATGCCTTTCCTCCCAATGGAATTCCTCAAAATTCTTTAACCTTAATAGGTTTGAAAATTCTTTTGTTTTTTTGCCAAATTATCAATGAATCTTCTCATGTAGTTCACTTGGCTTAAAATGACTTTTGCTTTATTCTTATCAAATTCAATTCCTCTATTATGGTTTCAAAACCCTAAGAAGTTCCCTATTTTTACTCTGAAAACTTACTTTTGGGGGATTCTACTTCAATTTATGCCTTCTAATTCTATGAAAATCTTCTCATAAATCTTGGATATGATTTGTTCTTTTTTTTTTACTTCACAACATTACCATTTATGTAAACTTCCAACGTATACCCTATTAAATCATGAAAAGTGGCATGGTGTATATATATATCCTACATTCTATAGGTCAAAGGGCATTAAAACCCACTCAAAAGTCCCTATCGAAATTGGACATCTAAAAGTCATTATAGAAATATCATTTTTGACTATAAAAATTTAAAATTTAATTATAGACTAAAAAATAATCCATGAAAGAGGGTAAAGAATGTCTAACCATCACATCTATTAAAGAATCTACAATCAACATCATATATACATCTTTAGGGGTAGCTACATTTAAATCTCTAAAGTCTACGTAAATTATTATTTTTCCCATTCTTCTTAACTACATGCATAATATTATCCAAGCACTCAATATATTTGTTGGTCTAATAAAACTAACCTTATACAAATTTTCAACTTCTTCTTTAACTTTTAACTTAACTTCTTTGGACCACTGCCTAGGAGGTTAATGATGAGGACACAATTATGGTTTTATTGAAAGTCTGTGTTCAACCAACGTTATAATCAATCCTGACATTTCAATATAGTCCCAAACAAAATAGTCTTCAATCTCTTTCAAGAATTGTATTAGTTATAGATTTACCTTTGGGTATAAGTTATTGTTAATAAAGACTTCGTAGAATTCTTCTGAATTGCCAATATTCACTTCATCTAATAATTCTTAGTCCTGGTTTCCATAATCATCAAACTTTTCATGGTTGGATTTCAACTATTAGACACCATTGTCACACATTTATAGTTCCTTTCTTCTTTAAAAACTAGTTCTACTTTATCACATCTATTTATTTCTTCAAAATTTTTTAAGATTTTTTGCTTCGATATTTTATCTATGTAACTATAACTACTGCTATTTCTCTTTTGAAAATTCACTCATCTTATTCCCTTATATTAGGAACTTCATCGATCTATGAGCAGGCACGATAGACATTGTTTTTAAAATTTTGTTCGCCTTTATTTTCATCTTTTTTACCTCCTTTACATCAAAATGCTTTCTGAATTTGTACCAGCTTTATATGATCCCCATAGAAATTTGCCTCCGTTGCATCAACTTTAGTATAAAATGAATGTGAATTATCCTAAACGATTTATACTTCATCTGTAACATCCCGTTACCAATGTTAAGGCTAGAATAGTAAATATGAGAGATGATTGAGGGATTAGAAAATGCATTTCATGTTCATGTATACTATGACATACACAAACATGTGAATATAGATATTTTTGAACATGAAAATGATTGTACATGCATTCATTATTGACATTTAAGGTATAATTGAATTATATATGTGGAATGTGATTTTATTAAGAATTGTGGTTTATTTGTATTGAAAATTGATTTGGAGAGTGTATTTGTTGATTTATAATTTTTGGGAAATTTTATGAAAATTTTCCAAAATTGTTGGATATTATTGAATTAGGAAAAAATGTCACTTGGCAAGTAAATTGATGAATGGAAATACAAATAAAAAATCAAATGATATTGAAGAACTTTTTATAGATGACTTTAGAATTTGTGAGAAGATGAGATTGAAAATTTTAGAGATAACTAGAATAAAAAGATGGGAGTTATAAGACCAGTTTAATAAGAACTTAGTTTAAGCCTTAGAAGTTAGATAAGTGACAAGTGTCACTTGTCTAATCTAGTTTAAGTTTTACTATACAATTTCATTTGAAAGACCAAGAACTGTATTCTTGTCTTCACCCTCTTCGTAGCTTTCTTCTTCAAGTTTCTTCATTCACAGAGTTTTTCATTAAACCTTCATCAAAGTTACACCTTGCTTTTATATAGTCATTTCTACTCCTACCTTGTTGTTTTCTTCATTTGTCCCAAGAAAACTGAAACCTATCAACCTCCTCAATGATGTACGTGAGGTGCATGAAAGCTAGGGGTACTTGAGGTTTTGAGGAAATTGGAGTTTTGACAAGTAATTATCGTGTTAATTCTTATGAAAAGTATGAATATGAGATAGATTTGGTGATTTATTTGACATTTCATAATCATGAAAAGATAGTCATTTTTAATGAAAATTGTGAATATGGGATGAAAATATAGAAGTGTTGATTTTTCAGATTTGATGATCAATATGTTATAAAATAATGTAGAAATAATTTTTGGAGTTGAAAGATCAATGAAAATGTGTATGAAATTAGTGCAGATATTTATGAAAGTTGATATTCATATATGTTATGTTTTCTTTTCTTACGGTTGTTTATATGAATTTTTGGATGTGTTAGAGATGAAAAAAATAAGTTTAGAGTTAAGGAAACGTGATGTCAGGCTTTCAATAGGACTAAAATGACAAGTTAAGATGAAATGAAAGTGTTGATGGAGATGAAAGAGTGCAGCAGTGAAGAAATACACAAAATGGTGATATGTGTGAATGAGGTTTTGTTTTGATGTTTGCGTTTAATCATGGTTTTTGATCTGCTTGGGATTGTGTTGAGATGAATGGGAGTTGAAATGGTGAAATGAAATTGGATAATGTACAGAAAATTAAAGTGCAGAAAAATGAAAGATGAAAATGCAGAAAAATTGGAAAATGCAGCAAACTTAAAGAACATGCATGAATGGGTGCTATTTTTGGATGTTGTGTCTTAATCATGGATTCTAAAGTTGTTTGTGAATTATTAGAGCTAAATGAGAGTCAAAAATGAAGTGAAAATAAGGGAAAATGTAGATTAGAAAGGTTGGATTTAGAAAAAGAATGAAAGGAGATGAAGAACTGCAGCAATTCTTCATCTTCTTTCATTCTTTTTCTAAATCCAACATCATTTCTGAAGAAGGAAGAAAAGTACGATCGTGCAGAGTGTAAA
>JAOSBK010033033.1:0-10129 GCA_027568895.1 Erythroxylum shatona | reverse complement strand
AAGGTGGGTTTCATGTTTATAATTGAGTAATGAGCCATTAATGTTTTCTTCCAAATCAAGAAAATAAAATGATTTCAGTTACTTCATAAATGTTGCTTTTATTGCTTTTGAATGATTTGAAAATTTGCTACATGTTTCGGTATATGAATTCTGTTAATGAATTTCCAAAAAAAGATGGAAATGCATTGAAACAGTTTATGTTATGCCTTGAAAAAAAAATTCATGGCATTTTGTATTTTTGGAAAAGAAGCATGAAAGTATGATGAAATGATTTAAGCATAAATTTGCTTGTGTTTCGGCAAGAGAGGAACGTTTCATTAGTCACGTGCACATCGACATATAGCCTTCTCCCGGTTGCTCGCTTGAGGCCACGAGATCCTGAGAAATCGGACTCGATTTGTTCACGGTATAAACTTCGGGTTATCCGTTTTGTTCCACGGAACTCTCGAGCCATTTTTTGTGCATTGCATCTGTGAATTGTCAAGTTGATGTATACATGATTTGTATTATTGTGAATTGATTAAGAATTATGTTTTTCTTGAACTCAATAAGAATTTTCTATGACCAATGAATAATTTTAATGGTTTTGCTTGTTTCTCGGTTATAAGCATGTTACCCACGAGCTTTTAAGCTCACCCCCAACTCTCCTTCCATATTCAGGTGATGAGCAAGAAATCAAATGAAAGTGAATCAAGACGTAAATCCGAATTTGCATGTTTTGTTTTGTTTTGGAGTAATTGGTGTAAAACAAAGTTGTAATTGTATTTTGAGAAATTATCATTCAAGTATCCTGTGTAATTTGGGGATTTTAGAATATTAATGTATTGTGGCTTGGAACACCATTAAAGTTTTGTAAATGCTTATTTTTGTTATTAATGAATTATGAATGATATATGGATGACGATGATGAATGTTGAGCATGAATGGTTGATATATATACATATATATACACATCAATGAGATGTTATGGAAAAGACACATAGGAATTATGAATGATGAGATGTAGTTAAATGTGACAAGTCAAATGAGCTGAGATTTAAAAATGGATGAAGAAAAGTTGGAATTTAAACGGTTATAAAAATGAGGTGGAGTTGAAGTACGAATTAATTAAGTATGAGGCTAAGTGAGAATTAGGTACACATGAGGAAGTTACCAAATTGAGATGATAAAGGTTGAATACGAATTATTATTTCATATAAGTGAGAGGTATTATAAAAGGGAAAGATAGGAATTGTGTTTTGACTTCAGGGTAAAAACTGGACTAATCTAAATAGAACTAGACAAAGTTTTCTTCTGGAAACTTGTAGTTATCCTCTTAGCTTTCCAACGCTATAAAGTATGTAAATTTTGGGTATCGGAGTTGAGAGATATGAGCATTATAAGTGATGATACTGCATGGGAAGTATGAATATGACAGCTATGGTGAATGATGAGAATTGTTGTATGAGATGAATCATTTGAGTTGAGATTTGGGGGATTTATGAAATCATTTTAGTAATTGAATGTTTGAGGAGTGTTATTGCATTAAAAAAAGTGAAATTGGGAAGATTATGAGTGAATATGATGTTAGAATGAATGTAGGAAGCATTGGAGGGGCTTTGGAGGGGTTTGGGAAACCCCCATGTCCATTTAACGAACTTTAGGTCCGTTAAACAGACCTTCTCAGGTGAAAAAGGACCCCCAGTCTCGCCAATGTCCATTTAATGGACTTTAGGTCCGTTAAACAGACCTTCTCGGGTAAAAAATGGCTCCCAAGCTAGTTTATGTCCGTTAAACGGACATTCACGGGATAACTACAGTAAATCGTGATTTTGACCATTTTATAGACAGAATCTCATTTTGTGGCCTTCATGAAAGTTGTAGATATAGAAGTCCACTTTTAAATAGTCTAAGAAAGAACTCAATCCGACATATGTAGCAAAAGGTATGGCAATTGCGCCAAGATAGGTACAAAATGATTAAGGACATACACATGTTGGATTCTTTTGGCCATAATTTCCTCATTTGACCTCCGAATGAAGTGATTCTTGAAGCGATAGATTCCTAATACATTTTCCTACCTCTCCACAAAACTTGATAACTTTTTGTGTTGATTTTAGAAGGATTTATGGAAAGAAAGTGAGGAAATTGATTGGGAGAGCATGACTGGGGTATGAATATACTTTGGCTTTTTAAGCATAACTTCTTCTATAGAGTTCCAATTGAGATAATTCTTGCTTCAAATTAAACTAGAGATTTACAGTTGCAATTGTTTGGAAAAGTCAATTATGATTTTGGTGATTGACTGGTGTGGGCACACCACTCTTGTGGGATATGGCTAATAAGGGTTCATGGAAATAACCCTTCAAGGTAATATGCACACTCACATTTTATAGTTCAAAAGTTGGGCTCCGGATCCCGGGACCCAACATGTATGGTATCAAAGCAAGATTTGAGTTTCAGAAATGGCGCCCAACATTATATCCTATTCTGATATTCAATTTTGATATCTGTACATTCTGTTATGATATTTATGAGTTTTGTTCTTATGCAAGAATGTTCTGTATTGATTGATGAATTATATTCTGTAATGAGACATAATGTTTGGAGTATTCTGTATTATGAATATTTAAAGAATGTTGTGATATGATTTGAATCTGTATATATGAATGTTAGATGATTGTTAAAAACAGTCACCATTATGCATTATATTTAGTTATTCCCCACTAAGCTATATGCTTAGCATGGTAGTTTTGCCTCTGTGTAGGTTCTGATAAGAAGGTTTAAGACTGGGACAAAGACAACGACAATGGCCAAGAAGAATATGTTTTGTTCTAAAAATGTTCAATTTGTTTTTGAGTTGTATTTCAATGTAATGAGATATACTGTATTTTGATGTAAATGGTATGTAATAACCTTCAAATAGGTTGACTTTTGAATTTATGACATGTATTTTATTAAGCACAATATGTATGAAATGTTTTTTTTTATAAAATAACATTTAATGATATGTAATGTATGTTTGCTTGAATTGCTAAAATGCATGTAAGGAATGTTTAGTATGATTTGGAATCTTTCAGCTCTACTTTGTGTAGCATCTGCATATTCTCCTAGGGGGTATGTGGGTGTTACATTGTTTGGTATCAGAGCATGGTTTAGACGATTCTGATTTAACTAGTGCTTAGCTATTGCTTATACTTTAATGTAACAATTGTGTTTGACCTAATACGGTTTGTCCTACATTTCCATTTTAAATTTGAGTATAGAAAGATCTCATAGAGTCGTTGACGAGATCGCGGAGAGTTATAATCCTGCGCAATCTCGTCCATCTATATTGGGACCTTCTGGGGTCAATCGAGGTGAAGCTAAAATATCACCACCTCCACCTCCAGCTTAAGGGGAGGCTTTGGTTAAGCTGTCGTAAGACATGATGACTTTGCTACATCATATGACCATGCTTAAGGCTCCGATTGATCAGTTACGGAAGTTTGGAGTTGAGGAATTTACTGGAACATCTCTGAAGGAGTTTGAAAGGCCAGAATTCTAGTTGGAGAAGGTGAAGAGGGTATTAGATGAAATTAGTTACCCACCAGATCAGATGGTACACTAAGTTGTCTCTCTTTTTCAGGGAGTAGCCTATGAGTGCTGGAAGTTTGTTATGAGGAATCCTCAGTTACCCGAGCTTCTGACTTAGGATTTATTTTCCCAAGAATTTAAAACCAAGCATGTGACAGAAGCTTATAGAAAGGAGAAGTGGAAACAGTTTCTGAACCTGAAGTAGAGAAACCTGTTTGTTGTTGAGTACGATAGAGAGTTTAATTGACTCAGCAATTATGCATTTGAACCGGTACTTACTAAAGAGTTTCGATGTCATTAGTTTGAGGATGATTTGAATGACTCAATTAAAGAGCATTTGGTGGAATTTACTCTTTTGCAACAAGTGACCTATTATTAGTTGATGCAAGCTACTATTAAAATAAAGAAACAAGAGATTGTGAAAAGAGAAAGGGCTCAGCGAAGGGGTTTTGCTAGAGGAGATCAGTCCTTTGGAAAGCGAAGTCGTGAAGGTGTTTACTCTGTACTTAATTTTACTCAAAGATCTATAACTTGAGGAAGGCGACAAAACTTTCCCTCATTGACTGGTTCTGTTAGGGGTTACTTTGTGGGTTGAGGTTCTGATGCTCCAGAGTGCTCTCATTGCTCCATACATCATTGGGGTACTTGTTGAGGGCTATAGGTGCATGTTTCCAATATGGCATCACTGAGCATTTGATAGCTAATTATCTTATGAGACAGTCTCAGATCTCACAAGCTAGTAGGGAGGCCTCTTATGCACCTGTTGCAAATAGAGGACGAGGTAGAGATTGTGGAGGATCATGTCAGATCAGACCTAATCTGAGTACTCATTCAGAAACTATTGATCGACCTACTATACCTTCTGCTCCAGCTTGAGTTTATGCTTTGAAAGCTCGTGAGGATCAGGATGCACTTGAGATTATTGCAGGTACTGTTTCTCTCTTTGATTTTGAAATGCATGCTTTGATTGATTTTGGATCTACTCATAATGATATCTGTGTTGGAGAAATTTTTGATAAAGTGATGTCTGTAGATCAGTTAGACTATGACATTCATGTGACTAGTCCTTTGGGTAGTAGTGTGTTGGTTAATCAGGTGTACAAAAATTGTCCTGTTATGATCTAAGGATGTGAATATATAGTGGATCTGATTAGATTGTCTTTCCATGGATATGATTTGATTTTGGGTATGGATTGGTTAAATAAGCATCAGGTGATGGTTGATTGTAGTGCTAAAATAGTTGTACTCTGATCAACCTGAAATAATACTATGTGGCATTCGCACTAGTTCTCTAGCTAGTATGGTATCTGCTATGCAAGCTTGGAAGTTCCTTAGGAAGGGTTGTGAAGCTTATCTAGCTTTTGTATTTGATTATAAGAAGGAGGGTGGTAAATTGCAAGATATCCTAGTCGTGAGTGAATTCTTAGACGTGTTTCCTTAAGAGCTACTTGGACTCCCTCCTGAAAGGCACTACTCCTATATCTAGAGCACCGAACAGGATGATTCCTAATGAATTGAAGAAGCCGAAGGAGTAGCTGCAAGAGCTTCTGGATAAAGGATTCATTTGACCTAGTGTCTCACCTTGGGGAGCATTATTTCTGTTTATTAAGAAGAAAGATGGTACTCTTAAGATGTGTATTGATTACAGGCAATTCAACAGAGTTCACTGTGAAGAATAAGTATCCACTGCCAAGGATAGAAGATCTATTTGATCAATTAAAAGATGCAGGAGTATTTTTAAATATAGATCTATGATCAGGATACTATCAACTTCGGGTAAAGGATGTGGATGTTTCAAAGACTACATTCAGGACTCGTTATAGATATTATGAATTTTTAGTAATGCAATCTGAGTTAACTAATGCTCTAGCTGCATTCATAGATCTGATGAATAGAGTGTTTAGACCATACTTAGACTAGTTTGTTGTGATGTTCATAGATGATATCCTAGTCTATTCTAAGAATGAACATAATCATGTTCAACATCTCTGGATTGTGTTACAAACCCTACGAGAAAAGTAGTTGTATGTTAAGTTGAGCAAGTATGATTTCTGGCTTTGAGAGATATCTTTTCTAAGACTTGTTGTCTCTTTTCAAGGAATTAAAGTTGATCATAGTAAGATTGAAGCAATTGTTAACTGGAAACCACCACGAAATATCATAAAAGTGAGAAGTTTTCTGAATTTGGCAAGTTACTATCGTCGATTTGTGATGGAGTTTTCGGTGATAGCATCCCCTTTGACTAAATTGCTACAAAAAGGAGTGAAGTATAAATGGTCTGATAAATGTCAAACTAGTTTTGATTAACTAAAAAGAATGCTTACTAAAGCTCCCATGTTGGCTCAACCCACTTCTAATAAGGAGCATGTTATGTATAGTGATGCATCTAGAAATGATTTGGGTTGTGTTTTGATACATGATGGAAAAGTAGTTGCATATGCTTCGAGGCAATTAAAACCTCATGAACAAAACTACCCTACACATGATCTTGAGCTTGCAGTAGTAGTGTTTGCTTTGAAAATTTGACGACACTACTTATATGATGAAAAAGTGTAGGATCTTCACTGATCATAAGAGTTTGAAGTATCTACTTACCCAGAAGGAACTTAATCTAAGACAATGGCATTGGTTGGAATTGTTTAAAAACTATGACTGCATAGTGGATTACCATTCAGGTGAGGCTAATGTTGTGGCTTATGTCTTAAGTCGAAAGACCATTTCAGCTTTGTCAGTGTAAAAGGGTGAATGTGGACTTGTATCTGATGGAGCTTTAATAGCTCAGTTGAAAGCTAGGCCTACCTTGAAGCAAGAAATTTGTGATGCTTAGAGAGTTGATGATAAGTTGCAAAAACTTTTCTTGACTACTCAGGAAGGTAAACAACCTGATTTTTCTGTGAAAAGAATTGATGATTTGTATTATAAAGATTGATTGTGTGTGCCAGCAAATGATGAATTGAAGAGAAAATTATTATTTGAGGCCTGTAATATTGTTTTTACTATGCATCTTGGTGGAAATAAGATGTATCAAGATCTGAAGCAACATTACTGGAAGTCGGGTATGAAACGGGATGTTATAGACTATGTGTCCAAATGTTTGTCAAGTTAACAAGTTAAAGCTAAACACCGGGTTTCATCTGGTTTATTACATCTTATTTCGATTCCTCAATGGAAGTGGGATAACATTACCATAGATTTTGTCACTAGATTTCCTATCACTCAAAGAAAGCATGATGTTGTATAGGTGATTGTAGATAAGTTCACCAAGTCTGCTCACTTTTTGCCTATTCGTCCTGATTATTGTTTGGATAGGCTAGCAGATGTATATGTTAATGAGATAGTGAGGTTGTATGGGGTACCACTATCTATTATTTTTTATCGTGATCCTCGATTTATTTCGAAATTATGGAAAAGTCCGCAAAAGGCTTTGAATACTTAAGTTAAGTTTAGTACCGCTTTCTATCCCCAAACAGATGGACAATCTAAACGGGTTATTCAGATACTATAAGATATGCTTTGGGGTTGTGTGTTAGAATTCTCGAGAAGTTAGGATAATTATGTTGCACTGATAGAGTTTGCTTATAACAACAGTTATCATACTAGCATTGGCATGGCACCATATGAAGCTCTATATAGTAGGAAGTGTAGAACCCAAGTGTGTTAGATAGAATTAAGTAAAAAATAATATAATTGGGCCTAATATTATGAAAGATACTGAAGAAAAAGTTCAAGGCATCCAATAAAGGTTGAAAGCTGCCAGTGATAGACAGAAATCCTATGCTGACCTAAAAAGGAAAGATATTGAGTATCAGGTATGTGATAAGGTGTTTTTAGAAGTGTCACCATGGAAACACATACTTTAGTTTAGGAAGAAATGTAAGCTCAGCCCATGATATATCGATCCTTATGAGATTCTTAAGAGAGTCAAACTAGTAGCTTATTAGTTGGCTCTTCCTGGAGAGTTAGCTAAGTTATATGATGTGTTTCATGTTTTGATATTGAGAAGATATCAGTTAGATGATTCGCATAAGATTTCCATGCAAGAAATTCAAGTACAACCAGATTTGACTTACAAAGAAGGGCCTGTATCTATTTTAGCTAGAGAAGGCCAACAACTTAGGAACAAGCAAATACCTTTGGTGAAAGTACTCTAGCAACACCATGGACTCGAGAAATCAACATGAGAATCAAAAGAGACCATGAGGGCTCAGTATCCTCAACTATTTTGATTAGGTATGAATTTCGAGGATGAGATTTTTTAAAGGGGGAGAGAATTATAAGGCCCCAAATTATACCTTAGTTGGAATGTACATGTTCATGAAAGTACATGTATGATAGGTGTTAAAAATTGGGATATAATTGAGAATTGCATATGACTTAAATTTTGGTTTAATGGATTATACTTAGTGATTTGGAATTAATTGGTATTATTAGAGAATTAAGGTATTAAAATGTACATTTGGACTAGAAAATTGTCAAGTGGCAAGATAAGTTGGTACATAAAAATTGGAATGATTAAGCCTATAAGTTAGTGACATTTGACATAGTTGATGCATTGACAATTGGCATAGTTAGTAAATTGACAAGACAAAAAGTGAGTGACAAATGGCTTATTATATTGTTGACATTTGGCAGCTCTAATGTGGGACAAATGAAGAACATGCCTAGTGACACCTGTTGTGACAATTTGATGACACCTAGCAATGGAAGAGGCAAGTTTCTGCTGGACCAACTGTTTTGCATTCTTCACTATCTTGTCCTCTTTCCACCGAAACTCTCTCATTTCCTCTAAACTTCTGGAGTTTTTGAGATCATTTTTTATCGGAACTCTTGTAAGTTACAGTATCAAGAAAGCTACTTTATACAAGCTTTTATGTTGTTATCAACTTAGTGTTAAGACCATCTTACATTTACTTAGATTTCGGAAGTGTTGTGGTTGCATAAGGGCTGGTTTAGTTAGTTCTTTAAAGAAGGAACTTGAAGGTAATTAGGTAAGGGGTTACTAAACTTGATAGCATGTAGTATTACAAGTTTTATGATAAGTGAATTGGTTTGAAATATGTGTTAAGATAACGATAAATGAATGCTGGAAAAATGATCTTTGTATGACAACTTCTAGTTGGTTTTGATGTGTGGAGGATATTGATTTGTAAATTACTTAATAAATGATTTTTGAATTAGCTTGGACATGAATTTGAGGAGGTATTGAAGCATGAATAAGGTAGAATTGAAGTGAAATTGATGGACTATGGTGAAGGTGTATCGAATGGTACTAAAGAAGTCAAGTTTTGAAAACAATTCGCAGGCTATGGGTGAGTGAAACTTTGGTTCACTCATCTCACGTTTGTGGGATTTATAAGGCTTATTCCCACAGTCGTGAGAAGTACTTAGGAAGTGGAAAATGTTGGTTTTAGACAATTATTGGACTATATAAAGTTAAGGTACTTAATAATCATTTAAATGGACTTAAATGAGCTTGAAAATGAACCTAGTTTGTTGTAGAATAAGTTAATTAAAGCTTGAATAAGATTTGGATTTTTAAATGAAGTAATAACATAAGGAAGGTGTTATTAGATAACAAAGGATCTGTTTTGGAACTTATAAGTTGTTAAAGGAATGAAGTTTATTTATGAATGCTAATGTGATTTAAAGAACAAAAGTAATGTGTTAGTTATGAATATTTGTGAATTTGGGAACTTAAATGGTTATATGTATTATGTAATGACTTAATGTTATATTGAGTTTGTTCAAGTGACAATGAATATGTTCAATTTGGGCATAAGGAAATGAATTCATACTTATGCATTATTTCACTGTTTAGTGATTATGATATTGTGATAATCCCAGATTATCAATTGTCTGAGGAGTTTGATAATTGGGATTATATTGGAAGTGCTTTCTAATTGTGTCAATAGACATATTGTGTGATGACTTAATATATTTATAGATGCTTTAATGCATATGTTTGTTTTTATAAGGCATGTTAAGTTTGAACAAATGAATAAGATCATATGTTATGCACTATATCATTTACATTAAATTCTTAATTCTGAAATGGTTTGTTTTAAAACTGTTAAGTCATAGTCTTGGGTAAATAGGCATGCCTAGAAGGGTCTGCAACTGCTTCTGTGATATTAAGGTGTCTCCTGATATTTGGCACAACAATGTCTCCTATTATTGAGACATAAGTCTCTCCTGTTCTATAATATCAATCATGGTATATTCTATTCTGGTCCCATTACCTATTTTTGTAAAAAGAATTAGCAGTCTAACTAGTTTTGTATTCTGATACATGTTCAATTTTGATATAAGCAAATTCCGTTCTGATAAAAGATAAGTTCTGATCTGATACAAAACAAGTTCTATTTTGACATAAGTTATACCTTGATCTGAAAGGATTATATCATATTTTGATATTCAATTATGATATTTGTACATTCTGTTATGATATTTATGAGTTCTATTCTGATGCAAGAATGTTCTGTATTGATTGATGAATTATATTCTATCATGAGACATAATGTTTGGAGTCTTCTATATTATAAACATTTAAAGATTGTTGTGATATGATTTGACT
>JAOSBK010033032.1:0-10131 GCA_027568895.1 Erythroxylum shatona | reverse complement strand
CACCAACCCCCGGCGTGCCTTCATTGTTTTGCAGGTGCTTTAGAGCTAATATCAACTAGTTTCATGGATCCAAGCAGTAACGTGCAGCTTCGTCAGAATCAGGCTGAACCAATTACCAATAACAATATAGAAATGGACACCTTCCTTTATTAAGAAATCGCCAAACAACTAAAGATAAATATAAATATATAGTATTTAGGCAATAAAAGAATGCCATGTTAAAGCTTAATGTAATTTAATTTACCGTCGGAAACAATGCAACAGTCAACTTGATGAAGCAAAGGCTAAGCCAGAAAATTTTATAATGTGGTGAGCATGCCACTGTCCTCATTAGACCAACATTACTATCTTATAAGCTTGTACTCCTTTATTCAACTTCTTATTAATTTTATAGGCAATAATTGACATCTTTACGACCTTAATCCCTTCCATAAATGCTTAGAGTTAATTATCAGTCAACGTACATGAGCTTCATTTGGATACTGAGTTGAATTTGACACTACATGTAAGGCACCATCAGGTATCTCTGATTTATCGTTACATAATAGGTTAACTGTGAGTTCCGTCTCATCAAAATCTAATTAGTTCGTAATAGATTTGAGACAAAAGTACTAGGCAATTAAATTAAAGGAGGCTAAAACTCTTAAGAGAATTCCTATTAAAGTTGATCACACCCTTCAATATACCAAAGAAAGAAAACAGTATGAAGTTTTGATGACTTGTTATCTCCCACATATAGAAACTAAAGGTTCAGGTATTTGTATTACAATCGTATGATCAATATGCACCAGAAGAGACTCGGAATCTTGATTTTAGGTTATGAGCTGAAGCGTACAACTGAAATAGCTCCAAGCTGCCACCACTGATAGACATTGTAGTACACAGGAAGCTGACAAAACCCAAGCCAGAATCAACACAAAGGATTTGTTTCTCATCGATATATGCAGGAAGTCGTCAATAACTCCAAAATGAAGTGTCCAGATTACTCGTCGGTAGCCCCCGAACATAGATAAACTATGGCAGCTCCATCAACTTTTGCAGAAGTTAGACAACGACTTCAATCAGTTCTGTCTTATTTCTTGAAGCATTTCAACAACTTTCTTCATTTTTGGCCGTTTTGCAGGAGTGGTGTCAGTGCAGAGTAATGCCACCTTAAGAGCCACCAGCATTTCTCTCCTCCAAGCAAATGAGACTGTGCTAAGCCTTGCATCAAGTATCTGCTCTGGAGTCTCTCCCCTTGCAGGAGCACCATGAACCCATTTTACTAAATCCACTCCTTCACCAAAATCTTCATCAATAGGCAGTCGAGTCGTTAGAATCTCGAGCAACACAACTCCATAGCTGTAAACATTTCCCGGTGCTGTAACTTGCATCGTGTATGCATATTCTGGATAGCAATGAGAAAAAGGAAACACAGTAACTGATAAATCAATAGGGATTTCAACTGAAAGTTAAAACTCTTTTTTCTTTGGAAATCCGTTGGACAAATATATGGAGCGCATAGTAAGGACAGCCTACCCTTCCCCGGAATTCTGACTTACCATTGCCTCCAGGATTTGAAGCCGAATGAAGAGAAAGGAAATTATCATTTTCAATTACTCAAGCCAATCACAAAGAATAACCATAAAGTTGAAATTGAGCCCCTAAGCTTTCCGCTTTTGCAACAGCCAATTTATGTAGAAGGGAAATAAAAGGGAAAAAAAAAACATATATGGCAGCAGAGTATGGACTGAATAGGGGTGATGCAGGATACCAAAAATGATTAACTAGTTATTTGATGTATTTGTCTTCTTGTAATCAATGTTCTTATTGTCATATTTCTTATCTGCAGGTTGACTGGACAAGGTTGTTGTGAACTATATATTTCTACGCCATATACATATATATATATGTATGTATGTATGTATATAAGGATTAGAGGAAACATATGAAAGGGACCAAGAATTCAAGGAAACAATTAATACCTATAAAGCTATCAAATCAGAACTAATGACAGTAAAGAGATGCAGGAAGTACAATATACCAGGGGGAATATAACCAAAGGAGCCTGCAACTGCACTGATACTAGCAGTGCCTTTGGATGGATCTAAGAGTTTCGATATTTCAATCTCCCCAACCAAGGGCCTGAAATCTGCATCTAAAAGAACGTTACCAGAAGAAATGTCAAGGTGGATAATTGCCACATGATGAAGAAAAGACAATCCTTCTGCTACTCCAATGGCAATGGATAGCCTCCTAGGCCAGTCAGGTTGATAACCAGATTGCTTGCTAGACTCGTGAAGAAGCTGAGCCAAAGTCCCGTTTGGTAGAAAATGATGCATCAAAACAGCAACATCTTCATAAATAATGAATCCAATAGGTCGAACTAGATTATCATGGCATAACTTACTTAGCCTCTCAAGCTCTCTAATCATCTTGCTCTGATGATGGATTATGGTCCTATCCATTGACTTCAGTCTTCTCACTGATAATACCATCCCAGATGGCATAACTGCTTTGTAAACTGTGCTGAACGTTCCGTTGCTGAGCTTATTGGATTCCTTCAGGCTAGCTTTAAGGACGGCATCAAGATCTATTGCTTGTCTGAGATTTTCCACAAAGACATTGCCTGCTATTATTGAAGGTTGGTCATTGTTTACTTCATCATCTATTCCGGCAGTTTTGGATGCATTTTCCTGTTTCTCCCTCATCATAAAGAGTAAAACAACTACAGTTACGGAAATAAATACCGCCAACCCAGAACCAATAACAGCTAGAATGACCCTGTAAGAAACCTTGTGGTGGTAATTGCCGTGGCCAGAAGTGTAAGGATTTCCACAGGGAGAAGTTAATGGCTCTCCACATAGCCGATTGTTCCCCATGAAACTTGAAATTGGACTCTTCTGAAAAGGCCCAAAATTTGGCACTGGGCCAGCTAGCAGGTTGTTGGAGAAATTAACCTCAATCAAACTCAACATGCCCTTAAATGAAATTGGTATAGTACCAGAAAGCTGATTATTGGAGACATCCAAAGAAACCACCTTGTCAAGTTTCCCTAACTCAGGAGGAAGTGGACCATGAAGATGATTGAAGCTCAAATTCAATGCTATCTGTAAGTTCCTGATATGGCCAATCTCTGGGGGGATGTTTCCAGTTAAGTCGTTACTACCAAGTCGCAATTCAAGCAGTTTCATGCAATTTCCAATCTGATGTGGTATCTCTCCTTTAATTGAATTCTGATCCAAGAGCAAGTACTGCAATCTTGAGATGTTGCATATTTCATTTGGTATAGTACCATTGATTCTATTATTGCTAAGGTCCAACTTGTTAAGGCTCTTGCATCCAAGAAGTGAAATGGGGATATCTCCAAAGAAGCTATTACCAGCAAGAATCAATTCCTGTAGATTTTCAAGCCGACCAAACTCCAAAGGGATAACTCCAGTGAACCCATTCGACCCCAGGTTTAGAAGTGTGAGGTTAGAGCACTTGGAAAATTCAGAGACTAACTCGCCCGAAAGATGGTTATTGTCAGCTTCAAAATATGTGAGGCTCCTAATCTCTCCAATGGATTTAGGAATAACTCCCACAAGATCATTGTTTCCAATCCGGATACTAGAAAGTCCTTTGCAATTCCCCAGGGATTCGGGAAGCTCACCATTTAATCTATTCTGGGTAAGAACCAGTGTTTCCAACTTCCCCATAGCAAAAATGCTCTTTGGTATTTGCCCTTCAAGATGGTTGGAGTGAAGGTTCAGCAACTTCAGCTCAGAATTTATACCTAGATTTTCAGGAATTTCACCTCCTAAGTCATTCTCATAGGCAGTGAAGACTTTCAAGTTTGTCAAATTACCCACCCAAGATGGAATAGAACCATTCAACCTGTTAGTCGAGGCTTGAAATTCCTCTAAGTTCTCAAATCCATGTAGCTCATCAGATATTTGCCCTACAAGCATATTATTGGAAAGGTTCATTGATCTAAGGTTCCTAAGTTTACCCAACTCGCTGGGAATCATACCATTAAACTTATTTGAAGACAAGTCAAGAACTTCAAGTTGAGACAAATTGCCAAAAGATGGAGGAATGGAACCATAAAAGTTATTGCTAGAAAGATCGAGCAGCTTCAATGCTTTGAACTCGGAAATGAGAGTGATATTACCTTGAAGACCAAGCCTTGAAAGATCAAGTCTTTCAATCACTGAATGATTCAAACTGCAAGTAATGCCAGTCCAATTACAGTAATGAGTGTCGTTGGAACCCCACCCACGAACTCCAAGCTCTCTGTTAATGGCCAACAGAGTAGCTTTTTCATTCAACTGAACGGTCACTTGCTGGGACGACAACGATGGAAGCCCAGCAAGCAAAATGTAAGCAAAGAAGAAAGGTGCCATTTGGGGATCGGTATTATCGATGGGCTAAAAATCTTGTTTAGCGCAAGAAATCAAATTTCAAGCACTGACACAAAGTAAACATCACGGCGTACTATAGTCCAACTTCTGTACTACAACTGCAGCATAAAGAGAGGAACTTGAATGGAGAAACAGAAGTTCCACTGAAGAACTTTTAAAGATGTTTCACCCAGAAATGCAGACTCAATATGTTAGCAGACATATCCCCGGGAAATCCCATCCGAAAATCAAATACACTTACCTGACGAAGGAAGTTAGGGAGGTAGGTGGAGACTAGAGGTAAAAAAGGAAACGAACTGGAGTGCAAAAAACAAGAGCAAGCAAACAAATAAAGAACTACAAAAACGAATGCATCATACAACATGGGCTGCATAAGAAAACAACAAGAAATAGATTCCAGGAACAATGCTCCTCCTATCCTATGCTCTGTGTCTGTGGGAGAAAGAAAAGCCGGAAAAAGTTTGTTTCGTTTTCCAAAAGCTCTGGCTCAAGCTGCAAGTTCTGTAGACATTTGATACTCTGTATTAAAAATAAGAAGAAGAAAAAACATTTATATGGGTTGGGACTTGGGTATTCCTAGTCCCCACATACTTGGACCCTTGAGCTTGCTTGCTCGATGTCGATGATCCTAAATTTCTTCTTGAATTTTTACTAAAAGAAACAAAAAATATAATCTTGGTCATATCATAATTGAAGCTTTTGCAAAAGCAAAACTATGTTCTGATTCCTTGAGACATGTGGGGTCTTGCTCTCAAACTCTCACTCGTAAAATTATTACACCTACTTGTTTGCATGTCTATGGGTATGGTATGGGTCTCACTTCTAAAACTTTTTTCTTTTTTGCGACAAAATAAAGTTGATGTGATTTTTCTAGTGCAAATGCCATTTCAATCTTCTGTTTTATTAATTAATAAAAGCACATGCATGATGCACCTCTCCATAATTACTTAGTTTTGGCTTATCAAGCTTTCAGTACGTGTTCCCTGTAGCAATATTTACCAATGGTATGTTTTAATAATAACTTATTTATACATGAAATTAAAGAAATTTTTGTTAGTAGAGATACATTAAGTGTACCGAATTTTATTTTCTATTCAATTTTTTTACTAGTTGATCTAAATCAATTAATTTAATTATGCTGATTGATATTTTGAATTTTTTATTTCATTCTGATAAAATTCCTACTAATGAGAATCACTCTTTGTCATATTTTTTGACATTTTTTAAAGTTGAGAAATTAATTATAATAATTACAAATTGGTACATTATCATTATTTCTCAATAATAGTCATCAATTGCATTACCATTATTCACTTTTTAATTAGTCATAAAACATTCATATTTTTGGCAACTAATTCTAAAATTCATAATAAAAAAATTAGACATTTTTATTTTTATTTTTCCCCTTTAGCAAAATACGTCTCCGAGCTGGCATCTCTTTCTTCCCAAATCCAATCATCCCTGTGTCACTTACTTTGACGTTCGAATGAGGGAGCAATAGCCTTTCCACATATCGTACCAAATGATATTATAAGTGGGATAACAATTTAGGAAGTCTACTCAACTAAAAACCATCTTGAACAATATGGACGACAGTCAACATGTTAGAAGAATTAAATCATTTTAAAGGTATGGTTTATGGGACTTTATGATCTTTTAAATAAAGTTTTGACGAACAATTTGAGATGTTTAATTCATAACTGCATTATTTAAATTAGTTTGATATTTTAAATCATATTTTTAGAGTAATTCATTGACCTTTATGAGTTAATAGTTGACTAATATAAATTAAAGATATTAAATTTCTTATATTATGAATTTGTTATAATATTGGTTAACTAATATGTTTATTGTTCAATCAATATTTAAATAACTAGTAAATCTAGTGCTTTTAATGCATAATCATCGATCAATATGTCTAATAATCAATCGGTGTTTAAAATTGTTGTAATAGTTAGTCTTCGCTCCAATGGTTAGTTAAGGTCTAAAACATTATAAATAAGTTTTTTTTCTCAATGATTTTAGCATTAAGAAGCCTTTAGATTTATTATGTATATTTTTTTATGTGTTTTTCAATCATTTGATTATCGTTGTCTCATATTTGTGTGAATAAGCCTCTATGAAGTTATTAAGTGAATAAGTATGATATCTTTGAGTTAGAATCCTTTATGGGGGTGTTGGATGTTTTAACTAGGAGTGTTTCAAGTGGAATTAAAGTTCCTCTTCACTATGGAAGAAGACAGTAAGAAGGGTTTCTCTTTATCTAGAAAGATTGTACATAGGTTTTTTTTTCTTAAAAGAAAAATTATAGCAAGTGGACGTAGGAAATGATTGTTTGTCAAACCACTATAAATTGGTTTACATTCTCTCTTCCCTATCCTTTTTAAATTATTATTCAATTGTTTGATTAATTTATATTAAAAATATCTTCATCATATTTATATTGATTGTTGTTAATTTAGTACATTGATTAGAATAATTCTTGAATTTTATAAATATCCAATTTATTCCCCCTTTTGGGTACTATTAGGGACTAATAAGTAGTATTAGAGTCAGTCTATTAGACTAGCATTTCTAACAAATACTATACCAAATATCATAATGACATATTTAGGAGCATCATCATTCAACTAAAAAAGACAAAGGATTAATAGATTACCTTTCTTTGATGGTAATGATTACCTTTATTGGAAAACTAGGATACATTCTTCTCAATAGTTTCAAATGGTCTCTTTATTCCTATTAAAATTGTAGAAAACAAAAAGATACCTAAATTAAAGGAAGAATGAGAACCTTAAGATAAGAAATTAGTTTCCTTAAATAGTAAGGCTATACACATCCTTTTTATGCATTAGGAAAAAATGATTCGATAGGGTCTCTATGTATATTACGAATTACAAAATTTGGCATACTTTAGAAGTTATGTATAAGGGAACCATTCCTTAAGTAGTAAGGAGATATATATACTTTTTATACATTAGGAAGAAATGATTCAATAGGGTCTCTATGTATACTACGAATTACAAAATTTCGCATATTTTAGAAGTTACATATAAGGGAACCGATCGAGTCAAGGAGAGCAAAGTAAGCATGCTAACACTAATGAATTATTCAAATGAAACACGATGAAAGTATATTTAGCATGTATACTAGGTTTATAATATTATTAATGCTTTCAAAGTTCTTTGAAAGACCTGTACTAATGCTGAAATGGTAAGAAAGTTGTTTTGCTCACTTCACTTTTAAAGATGTGGGAAGTTAAAGTAATGGCTAAACAAAAATTCAAGAATCGAACAACACTGCCATCGAAGGAACTTATTGGATCTCTCCTTAAATATAAAAATGAGGCTTCAAGAGACACAAGAAGAAATGATGCTCCTAAAGAAAAATAATTTGGCATTTAAAGCATCAAAGAAGAACTAAGTGGAGAGAAAGAGATATTAACCAATGAGAATAAAGAAGAAGATACTGCCTTAATAGAAAATTCAAAAAGTTCTTGAAAAGAATTTCCCAAAAAGGATTTTAAAGAAGGTAAAAGTTATGTAAAGCATAAATCTTATAACATTATTTGTTTTAAATGTAGCAAAACCTTATAAAGACATAATGTTCTTGACTCAAAGATAACTAGAAGTACGAGAGAAACTAAAAGAATTAGAAGAAGGACAAGAAAAAAAATTCAAAAAATCTATTTGAGATAAAACAAGTGAATCTGAAAGCAATCATTTAGAAGAAAAGATAACTCACATGTGCTTTAAGCTATGAACAATGATGAGGTAACATCTAACCCTAATTCTTGCGATAATGATAGTGATATTACTTTTTTATATAAAAAAGGAAAAGTCGAAACAGGTTACAACATGGGTCTAAGGGAACGAGTCCCCAAGATATCCTCTATAAGGAGAAAATGGCACCCAATGGGTGGGGCTTCTAGATAGGTAACCTCGATATCGAAATAAGTGGCATGATTTGCGAGCCAATCGACGCATCTGTTGCTCTTTTGATATATGTGGCGATGTGCAACAATCCAGTTCTAGGTGAGCAGTTCATGTATACCTTGAATGATGGGATGGAGGGCCTTGGCTCTGTTAACTGCGGAGGAAATTAATTGTAGTGTCGTTGTGGAATTCACTTCTAACTCAATCTGGCGATAGCCCAGATTCCAAGCGATTATGAGTCCAGTGAAAATCTCCTAAAGTTCTGTGGACATCGAGGAACACCAATTGAGGTTTCGTGTGAACCCTCCGAGCCATTGGCCTGTATAATCCTGTAGAAGCCCACGGCAGAAGTTGTGAACGAGGAGCGTTTACTGGTGCTATCGGTATTAAG
The DNA here is from genome assembly GCA_027568895.1 of Erythroxylum shatona. NCBI lineage: Eukaryota > Viridiplantae > Streptophyta > Magnoliopsida > Malpighiales > Erythroxylaceae > Erythroxylum > Erythroxylum shatona. The sequence continues at coordinate 1,420 of JAOSBK010033032.1, read as the reverse complement.
TTTCACCCACCTCGGGGGAGGTGTGCGCCAGCTAGGATATTGCTGATGTCGAGGTCGGAGGCCAGAAGCTAGTGGATGCCGCCAGTCAGTTGCCTATCGTATCAGACCTGCATAAGATAAAATACAAGATGTGGGTGAGGTAGGCCAGGTAAAATTTGCTTTAAATAAAGTCTGATTTCTCCATGTCCATAGGAGCCAACAAGTGGTGCCAAACAGGATCGTCCAATCGTGGTCGTGGATGTGTCGGTGGTGCTGTAGGTTTTTCTGGATCCACTCTTGCGTCAGCATAGTGAAGAAGTCAAGAGGCATAATATGGGGGATAGGGTTTGGCCCACGTGTCTACGTGGGTTGGGGAGAGAGGCTATCGTTTTGGCGATGTTAGTAGATGACAGCGTCCTGGCGTGAGAACCCTGGCGTCTTGCAGGTCCTTCGTTCGATGGATTGGGAGCTAGGGATTGCTCCAGTCCGTTCTACAGCACTGTCACGTCAAGGGGTGGAATTGGAGGATGTGCAGTGACCGTTGGAGAGGAGGTCGCGACAAGCGGTGCTGAGTCGGACAAGGCGGCGTATTGCGAGCCTTGCAGCCCGGCAATGGTGGAACGTGAGGAACATTCAGATAGATGACCCGTGGGTGCGGTGGGTGGTCTCTTGGTGCAGCGTTGAACTTGCATTCATTCTCCATAGACTTCCTGGGTATGGGGTGTGCTTGAAGATGCGCCAGCGTCGCCTCGGTTGTTTGGGGGAGATTCGGAGTTCTGGTCACCAGTGGCGGGTGCAGCGGTGGTAGGCGCGGTCGAACGTTATGGGCAAATTGCAGTGTCGTGATCGACCATTCCACAGCTGAGACATATTTAAGGGAGACCCTCGTAAGCCACTTTAATGGCTTCCCCATCCAGCTCCACCACAGACCGAAGGGGGAAGCTCAAATCGACGTCCACCGTCACTCTAGCAAAATTTTCCCGGTAAGTCTACTGTGTGTGGCTATCTATCTTCACTATTCTGCCTACTAGATTTCCAAGCGCTGTGAGGATCGAAGGGTGATAACGAGCGATGGACAGTTCTGAAAAACGCACCCAAGCCACGACATGGTTGATTTTGCCGGTGGAGGGACGAAATTCCAGGTACCATGGTTGGATTGACAAAGTGAAGCCCGAGATGATCCATGGGCCCTGAGTAAGCGTCTTGACGTAGTCAGCCTCTTCCTTGAAATTGACACGGTAGAAGTCGTTGTCTAGATCAACAATCTTCATGGGTCCAGAGGGTAAGCAATTTAGTTTTAAGCATTATAAAGCTGATTCTCGTGCCTAGCAATTTGATGATTATTGCTTTAGCCCAAGCCTTGTCCAATTGTCTTTTGAATGTGGGGTAGAGTTCAATTCCCATTCCATATGTGCCTTGGAGAATGGAGATATCGCCTTCT
>JAOSBK010033031.1:0-10133 GCA_027568895.1 Erythroxylum shatona | reverse complement strand
ACTCTTTTGTTTTATTAATAATAAATATTTTCATTACAAAACTGTAACTGAAGAAGATAAAGTTATATGTAAATACAGTTGCGTCCTAGGGCACTATATTTACATAACTCCAATAATATGTTTTGCTCTTTTGGTTGTCCATAGAATATAGATTTACCATGTATGTTTTCTTCCTTTGGTTTGTAAGAATAAGGGTGGCCTACCATCGCCATGTTTCCTATTTGTCTTCATTTTCTATTTTCTTCGATTATATAATGTACAAATTTCTATAATGTTGAAGATGAAGCAACCATAGATCAAAGAAAAGAATAGGTAATGGTTTCGATTTATCCTTTGCTGTAATTGCAATTTTGGTTTATGCAAAATTAGTGCTAGAATTTTTGTTTTCATATTGCCAATGTTTCATTTATAAAAAAAACAAGTGCTTCAATTTTTGCTTTCTGATTTAAAAAATTCAATTTAATGAGAAACAAAAAGATTTGTAAAGCAAATGTCATTAGACACTTTTTACTGAATAGGCTAGGTCATGTCAGCGAAGAGTTGGAAATGAAAGATCCAAGTCTAAGATAATTTCCAAAAAGCCTTGTAACTTTTTTTTTTATCTTCTAGGATGGACAATCAAAAGTAGTGTTATTATTCATCTGATGAATGGATGGATGAATGCTAATAATATGCAATGATATATGAAAGTATGTCATTTAGAATAATTGGCAACCCTAGGCTTTTCCATGCATTCATTATGTATGAGATATACATTGAAACAATATTGGATGATTAATAAATTGCATCTAGACAAGATGGTATTTAGTAAAACTTAAGGCCTGAAAAGATTGAGTGGGATAGGATGCTCATATGAGAGTCCACGGTCTCCATATGATAGCCCATTTGTATGTGGTGAAACATTACTCCCCACTGGAGAACATGAATCCTATATCTTGCATGGTTTAGGTCTCGTAACAGATAAGTCAACTTATTGGTAGCAAATGTGACCTTCCACCAAGGTATGGTTTACAAGTACCTTTAGTGGATGAATCAACTTGTTACACACTCAAAATATTTTATCAATAACTTGCCCATCATAGCTCTATTGATAAATGTATGGACCAAGTTATAGTGCTTCTTTAAAAGTTAAGCATGAAGATGCATGGTAGCTTTTTCAGTGGGAGAGTCCCAGTTTTTCTATTAATGAATAAGCTGGCCCTACCTTCACTTAGTCCATTACAGATAAGAAAAATAATTGTCATATAAAGATTTGTTTTTCAAGTTCTGTTAACTCTATCACCATGCATACATGCATCATGATTTTATGCAAAGTTCCAATACTGTTGACTAGTATGCCCATTCTTTAATAATTTATTTTTCAGGCATAATCACCACCATATGAATCCATTGACTTTGCTCTTGACTAATTAAAATTTGAAAAATGGAGAGAATTTTAATGAATGGAGACGTAACCTTGACATTTTTCTTCAGTATGAACGAATTTCATAGGTATTAATGGAAAATGAGCTTGCACCTCTAGGTAGAAATTCAACTTCTGAGTAAGTCCAACAACATGACTGATAGAAAAATGTTGATAAGACTACTAAGTGCTATATTATGTATTATGTCAGTGGAATGTTGCAAAAACAAATTGCATGCATGAAAAATGATGTTGCAATGGTCCATCACTTATATGATATGTTTAGTGTGAGGACCAAGTCTGCGAGGGTGAATGCTATCCAAACCTTTCACAATCTCAAACAAAGCCTGGTAAATCGGTACGGGATTACATGCTTAAGATAGTCTTTATGGTTATTGAGGCTGAGATGCTTGGGGCAGACATGGACGCAAAAAAGCTGATGATTATCGTCATCAATAGCTTAAACTCTTCTTTTTAGTAGTTTAAGTTGGACTATGAGCTCAACACCAAGGATTACACCTTGAGAGAATTGATGAAATACCCTCTTGTGTGAAAAGGAGATATTAAATATCAAGGCTAATAGGTCTGAGGCTAATGTAGCATCTTCCTCTAATCCTAAGGGTAAGGGCAAGCAAAAAAAGAAGGGTCCAATAAAAAGAAGGCCCAAATAGGGGTCAAGGTCTAACCTATGAAAAAGAAAACCAAAGACGACACCAAGGGAAAGTGTTTCCATTATGGTGAAAATGGCCACTGGAAAAGAAACTGTGCAATCTACCTTGAGTCCTAAAAAACAAACAAGGTATGGGTTTCCTAATTTTGTTATGAACTAGAAATATGGCATATTCATTTGATTCTTGGATATTAGATTCAGGAGCCACTGACTATGATTGCAATTCTTTGTAGGGGTTTCAGCAAAGGAAAAGACTACCTAAAGGCCACTTTCAAGTTAAGAGAAGGATCATACATTTCAGCAGAATCAATGGGAGTAGTTATCTTAGACTTTATTAGTGGTTATAGGTTCTATTTGGAGGATGTATATTATATCCCAATGATTATAAGGAACATGATTTATGTTTTCTATTTAATAAAATCTAGTTATTCCTTATATTTTGAAAATGTTATTTTAATATATGAGAATAAGGATTTTATTTGCAATGAGATAATTAAACAGGGATTGTTCTTTATATAACCTATCACAGGCTCTCTAAACACCACAGATTTAATAAAACCAAGACAATTTAATGACTCTAGCATTAATTCAAAATATTTGTGGCAATTAAAAAAGGGTCATATTAATTAGAAAAGACTTGATAGGTTAGTGAAGAGGGGACCCTTATAAGCTTGGTTAATGATCCTTTACCCATTTTTGAATCTTGTATTGAGAAAAAATGACCAAGGCATCATTTCCTTCCAAAGGAAACAGATCTGAATCCACGTTGGACCAGATACACACTGATGTGTGTGGGGCAATGAATGTATAAACTAGAGGAGGTTATGAATACTTTATAACCTTTATAAATGATTACTCTAGACATAGCTATTTGTATTTGATACATAAAAGAGTTAATCATTTGAAAAACAACTATGATTAGATTGAGGTGGTGAGTACTTATCTGGAGAGTTCCAACAATTTCTAATTGAAAATGGAATTGTTTCCAACTTGTCAACACCTCAAACACCACAACAAAATGGTGTAGCTGAGAGGAGGACTAGGACTCTATTGGAAATTGTAAGATCAATGATGTCCTACGCTAGCCTTCCAAATTGGTGCCTAAAACATATAGGGAATTATGGACTGGATGAGTGCCTTCATGGTGGCACTGAAGGACTTGGGGATGCCTAGCCTATGTTTTAAAGCATGAATCCATAAAGATGGAATGAAGGATAAAAGTATATTTATTTGTAGGATATCGTACGTGTACACGAGGGTACTATTTTTATAGTACTCAGGATAAAAAGGTATATGTGTCGATAAATTCAGTCTTTTTGGAGGAAGAATTTATGAGAAATCAAAAAGGAAGAAGTTAAGTAGTACTTAAGGAGTTACCTATTTCAACCAAGCCAAGAGTTGACTTGGATATAGCAGAACAAGATGTTAAAAGGGATTCAAGAGTTGAATTAGAAGAGCAGCCTAAACATCATGTAGTGCCTAGACATAGTGGGAAGGTTGTATGGTAACCAGACAGGTATCTAGGTCTAGGAGAAGGCATAATAGTCATCTCAAACTGAGAAGAAATAGATCCCATCACTTATACACAGGTTATTAATGATGTTGATGCAAAAAAATGGCTTAAGGAGATGGAATCGAAAATAGATTCCATATACACCTATGAAGTTGGGATCCATATAGATCTACCACTAGATGTAAAAGTCATAGGGAGTAAGTGGATCTTCAAAAGGAAAAGTGGATCAGCCAGATAGGTAGAGACTTTTAAAGCTAAATTGGAAGATAAACACTATACTCAAAAAGAGGGCTTAGACTATGATGAGACTTTTTCTCTAGTTGCCATGCTTAAGTCCATTAGAATTCTGTTAAATATAGCAACTTATTTCAATTATGAAATATGGCAAATGGATGTTAAGATTGCATTTGTAAATGAGGATCTTGAGGATACCATTTATATGACCTAACTAGAAGGATTTATTGGGCCAAGTAATGAGCATAAGTTATACAAATTGCAGAGGTTTGTTTATAGACTTAAGCAAGCATCTAGGTCTTCGAACATTAGGTTTTATAAGTCTATCAAAACCTATAGGTTCATAAACAACCTAAATGAGCCTTGTGTCTATAAAAGAATACAATAAGGCAAGGTTATTTTTCTAATTTTGTATGTCAATAACATTTTAATCATTGGGAATGATGTGGGAATGTTATCTACAATCAAAGGATGGTTGAAAGAATAGTTCTTAATGAAGGATTTAGGAGAGGCTAACTATGTTCTAGGGATCAAGCTTATAAGGGATAGTAAGAACAAACAGATAGCCTTGTCTCAATTAACCTACATTGAGAACATGCTCAATAAGTTAGCCATGCAGGATTCTAACAGGGGTTTCACACCTACTAGACATGGAATCAAACCTTCAAAGGAGCAAGCACCTAAGACCTAAGAGGAGGTTGAAAGCATGAACAACATTACATATACTTTGGCAGTTGGAAGTTTATGTATGTTATGCTTTGTATAACACTGGGTATCTATTACATAGTGAGACTAGTAAGTAGATTCCATTCTAATCCAGAAATGAAGCATTAGATTGCAGTTAAGTGCATAGTGAAGTATCTTCGTAGGACGAAGAACTTAATGCTTGTTTAATCTAGAAGTAACCTTATTCTGAGAGGATATACGGATTTCAATTTCCGTTAAGATGTTGATTTAAGGAAATTGACTTTTGGTTTTACATTTACTTTAGGAGGTGGAGCCATTATCTGAAGGAGTGTCAAGCAATCTTATATTGTTGATTTGATTATGAAGGCTGAGTATGTTGCTACTTATGAAGCAGTAAAAGAAGTAGCCTGGCTCTACAAGTTCCTAAATGATTTGGAGGTAGTTCCTGAGGCAAAAAAGGCCATTACACGTTATTACAGTAATAGTGTGACAGTGACTAATTCTAAAGAACCCTGAAACCATAAACCTGTCAAACACATTGAGAGAAATTATCATCTCACTAGGGAGATAATACAACGTGGTAAGGAGAATGTGGTAAGATTCCTACAGAGAAAAACCTTGTTGCTCCATTTACAAAGATGTTGTTTTAAAAGAGTTTTGAGGGTCATCTAGAAGGGATGGGAATAAGGGATATGTTAAACTTGCTTTAGGGCAAGTGGGAGACTATTGAGGTAATGTAAATATAGTACCCTGGAAAGCAAATGTATTTACATATTACTTAATCTTCTTCTAGTTACTTTATTGTAATGAAAATATTTATTACTAGTAAAACAAAAGTGTTTGGTTTTATTTATGCGAGCATATTATAACTAGTCATAAGGTACCAAGATTTTTTTGTAAGTAATGTACATAAACATCTAGATGTATAGGAAACATGTATATTATTAGAATCTTAATTAATTGGTTCACAGTTGAATAATTAAGTTGGTCGCTTAATTAGGGTTTAGATTGTAGTGTTGCGATTTATCTTCGTGTAAGTAAAGGAGTTTACTTCAAGGGAATGATGAGTTTCATATCATGATAGTAGTTGACTATCAATGAATGAAGCTAGAATCACATATGTTTTTAAAGAACAAGGTAGGTCGTTTCTTTGATCTTAGAACATACACTTAAGCATTCGTTTATTATAAATCATAATCTTGATGTAACATCCCATCACCGATGCGAAGGGTAAAATTGATTGAGTGATGTAGCACGCCACCCTTGCAGGGCACGGACTCGAATATCACCATCGATGTCGGGTTCGGGTCATGCGGGAGTGGGGTGTTACACTTGATGAGTGGTGAACTCATACATGTTTCATTATAATTCTTGATATAATCGTAATGGATTTTTACAAAGTATCAATGCAATTTCTACATGATGGAATTATTAACTGAAACATGTATCAGGGAACATTCACTCAAATAAAGGGTTTATAGTGATATCATCACTTCTAGATATTTTACGTAGATTGGTGTTTAAACTATCACCAATAGTTTGATGGACTAGCTAGCCATCAAGTCTTAACACCAAGATGAGATTTTTTATGTTAATCACCATATAGAGTGAAGTGGGAGATCTAGAAGGAAAAACCAATTAAGAGCGAAATGGTAATTTCACTCTTTATTATGCGAATAGTTATAATATGGTTCATAATAGAGTTTGCAATTGGACATCTAATTTGAAAAATGTGTTCTCATAATATTTCATACTTCAAGAGTTTAACTAATTGTCTTTAGTGAAATGATATTTGATCAATAAATTGAAATTAATTATAATGAGACTAGATTAATTCTAGGTTTATTAGAGCTTGAATTATATAAGTCTAATTAGATTCTCCACCTAGCTTCTAGGAAAGGTTACCAAGAAAAGTAACAAAAATGAGTAGATGTTACTAGAAAGAAAATAAACAAAGGAAAGGACCGAATTAGATTCGGAATTATAAGAGTTAATTAAATTATGTTTTAATATTGCGCTAGATTTTGGTTTGATTTTATTATTTAGATTAATTAAGTTGAAACAATAATTGTAAAGACAAAAAGGAGGGCAAAATCAAAATTTACAATGACGTAAATTTTCGATTTTATATAGCTAAATGGACATCTACATATTTAGCATTGAATTGCTAATTATAAAGTGTGGTTTTATCATGCTTCATCATCATTAAGTGGTTTAATGGTGTCCTCATTAAATGGTTTAATGGTCTTATCATTAAATAGTTTAATGGTTGTCATTTAATGTTGGCATGTAGAAAAACATATGAACCTTTTAGCATTCTTTTGATTAAAGAAGGGATTAGTGCATTTCTTGCTCTCTTTCTCCCTTCTTTCATCGTATAACCTAAAATGAGAATGTGTCATTTCTTGGCCTCTCTTTCATTTTGATTAAAAGAAGGAAGTAGTGCATGTGTTGCTCTCACTCCCTTCTTTCATCATATAACTGAAAATGAGAGTGTCATTTTTTGGCTTTTTGTCTTTTCATCATGTATTGCCCTCTCTTTCATTTTGATTAAAAGAAAGAAGTGGTGTATTTGGTTGGTTTTTACAACTCCCCTCTCCTTTCTTTCATGGGCTAATAGAAATTAGGAATGAGAGTGTCTCATTTTGGTTCTTTCAACTAGTTGATCTTAAAGGAAAAAACCTCTATAATATTGCTTCTCCTTTCCTACCAAAGGATCTTGTTAACCATATTGTCCAAGGAGAACAAGTGGCAGATCAAATTGGTTAAGGACATAATAGCATGGAAAGCATACAATAACAAGGAAAGCATACAATGGTAAGGAGTCAAAGTTATAACAAAAGAGTCGGTAAAATTTTGAGCTTGTTCTTATGCTATTTGTTTTTCTAATACCGTATCATGTATGGATTAAACATATTGATTTGGTTATTACGCTTCTGCTATGTTTTGATTTCGGAAAAGGTTTTTGAAATCTATCATTTAGCCAAATCTAGTATGCTTTTCTTGTCAATCCAACATTGTCCAATAACCAAATTCTTCCTAGCAATCATCTTATCATAAAATTGTTTTATCTTTTCCTTGTAAATTTCTACATTCTCATAAGAGTCAAGCCTAAGCTCTTCTAATTCTTGCAGTTGTAATTTTCTCTGTTCATCCACTATATCCATCTTCATATTGCATTGATTAATTTCCCATAAAGCTTTGTGCTTAATTTCCACTAGAAGATGACATGGCTTTTCATAAATTATTCAGTATGGAGACTTTTCAATTGATGTCTTGAATGAGGTTTTATATGCCTAAAAAGCATCATCAAGTTATTGAATTAAATCTGTACAATTTGGGCTTACCATTTTCTTAAGGATTGTCTTGACTTCTCTGTTTGACCCTTCTCCTTACCCATTTGTTTTTGAATGGTAGGTCGTAGACACCTTGTGACTGACATGATACTTCTTTAAAACATTTCTCACCAATCAATTGTGAAAATGAGTACCTATATTGCTAATCAATGCTCAAGGTGTTCCAAACCTAACAAAAATGTTAGACTTGAGAAATTTTGCAACAACTTTAGAATCATTAGTCCTGGCGGCTTTAGTTTCACCCATTTAGAAACATAATCCATATGCAATAAAATGTGAACAAAACCAAAAAAGGCAGGAAATGGACCTATAAAATTGATGCCTTATACATAAAATAATTTCACATACAAGGATTGGAGATAAAGACATTTGATCTCTACGGGATAAATTAGCTTGTTTTTGGCATTGTTCACGTGCTTTATAGAACACATAGGAATCTCAAAATATATTTGGCCAATAAGAACCACATTCAAGTATTTGCCTAGTAGTTCTATTAGGCCTAAAATTACCACGACAAGAATACAAATTGCAAAATTTCAAAATAGATTCTCATTCATGTTTAGGTACACATCTCCTAATTACTTGGTTAGAATAAAACTTCCATAATTGAGGATCACCCCAAATATAATATTTTGAATCACTCTTTGTTAAGTTCCATCTAGCTTTACTTAAATCATTAGGTATTTCATGGTTCACTAGATAGCTCATAATAGTAGCATCCTATGGTACCTTATCTTAAAGAGTTAGTGGTTGCTCATCCGAAACAACTCTTACAATTGTATTGAATCCTCTTCCTTCACAGCTCAACTTGAGTGTTTTGTAACTGAATTCTCTACACGTTTCTTATCTTTGATCTCTAAATCAAACTCTTGGAGTAGGAGAATCCATCTAATGAGCCTTTACTTCGCTTCCTTCGTTAATAAAAGATCCCTTAATATTGTATGATTATAATATATAATCACTTTAGAACCAAGCAAGTAAGGTATAAATTTATCTAAAGCAAACCCAATAACTAAAAGCTCCTTTTCTGTGGTGAAGTAGTTGCATTGTGCTGGACTGAGAGTTCTTGAAGCATAGTAGATGACATGAGTCATCTAGCCACTTTTTTGACTAAGGATGACACCTATAACAAAATTGTTCACATCACACATAATCTTAAATGGTTGACTCCAATTAAGTGGTTGAACGATTAGTGACGAAGTCAATAGTTATTACAACTTGTCAAATGCTTCCTTGTATCCCTTGTTAAATTCAAAGGGAATGTCCTTTTGTAACAAATGAAAAAGATTTGTTGAGATCTTACTAAAGTATTTAACAGATAAAAACCTACATGTCAAAGAAAAGAACGAACCTCCTATACATTTTTAGGATAAGGTAAGTTTTGCAGAATTTCTACCTTAGCTTTATCGACCTCAATCCCTCTAGATGAGATTATATGACCCAAAACTATTCCTTGTTCAACCATAAACTGACATTTTTTAGAATTTAGAAAAAGATTAGTTTTGATGCATCGTTTAAGTATGTAATTCAAATAATCCAACCATGCACCAAATGAATCCCCATAGATAGTAAATCATCCGTAAAGACGTTAATAATATGCTCAACATACTTGGAGAAAATACTTACCATGCATCTTTGAAAGGTGGCTAGGCGTTGCAAAGTCCAAACATAATCCTTCTATAGGCAAATGCACTAAATAGGCATGTGAAGGTTATTTTCTCCTAATCCTCTATAGCTATCACAATTTGGTTATAACCTGAGCACCTAGCAAGAAACAAAAGTAAGATGCTCCTATAACTCATTCAAGTATTCGATCGATAAATGGGAGTGAAAAATTATCCTTGGCTGTAACAACATTTAACTTAATATAATTGATGCATACTCGCCATCCGTTTTAAATTCTTGTAGGGACAAACTCATTATTCTCATTTTTCACCATTATAATCCTAGTCTTCTTCAGTACCATTTGGATTGAACTTATCCATTTACTATCCAAAAATTAGATAGATTATATCAGCATCAAGCAACTTCAAGATCTCAATATTTACCACTTCCATCATCAATCTTCTTTGTTATTCTCTTGATTATTTGAATTTGGTGCATACATGTCAAAGGGATAATACCTTTAATGTCAACTTGTTGGAGTTATACAAATACATTGCCCTGGAAAGCAAGTGTATTTACATGTAACTTCATCTTCTTCAGTTACAGTTTTGTAATAAAAATATTTATTATTAATAAAACAAAAGAGTTTGGTTTTATTTGTGTGAG
>JAOSBK010033030.1:0-10133 GCA_027568895.1 Erythroxylum shatona | reverse complement strand
CGTAAGTTTTCAAGTAAATAGTAACGATAAGTTATGAATGGTAACTTTTCAAGATAGGTATAAGAAGAAAATCTTCTTAAGATTCTAAAATACCTTCTACTCTAGAATTTTCTTAAAATAGTTTGAAACTGACTTATTTAGTTCTCTCAACCAAGACGATTCGATACTCTGTTCTAGGCTTCAAGTTCTTTCCATCTCATATTCTTACATTTAGAGACTAACATCGCTACTTTGAGCGAAATACTTTTGTATGTTTAGTTTTTATTTGTTACAAATCACAAATGGAGCAATCGCTATCTATGGGAGACACGTTGATTTCATCTCATTGAAGGAAAATCAGATGGACATTGAACCAGAGATTGAAGCAGTTGGCTGGAAAAACTTCTTTAAGGTTCGCAAAAAGGTCTATTTGAATGAGATATATGTATTTTGGAAGAATGCAAAGGTGGTAGACGACACCTTAGTATCAATGGTAGATGGATTGTCGGTTATCGTGACACAAGATACTATCGAGACGGTTAGTGGGTGTCCTAGTATTGGAGTAAAGCTATTTAACAATACAAAATGGATTATTCAAGGTCAGGTACACGTCAATCAACAACTCTATGGAAGTAGTGATCTAAAATTTAAGAAGGCGTCAACTCTTGTTCTGAAGGCTAGGGTTCTACATTCACTACTTCTTCATTGTGTTCTACCAAGATTAGGCTTGAAGGACGTTGTGACAATGAACGATGAACATTGTCTGTATCACCTACTGAACTAACCCATTAATCTTCCGTACTTGATTTTGAGATCTTTAGAGAATCTGGAATCTTTCTCGACAGAGGTAAAAGGGTAAAGATGGATGTGAAGAGCATTATTAATGCCACAACTTTTCACAGAATGGGGATAAAGTTTGACGATGAGACGGATACAAGTTCTACAATGAAAGCAAGATCTGAGGGGGAGCTAATAGCAAGATGGGGTAGGAGTGAACGTGGTACGTCAGCAAGAAAAACAAAACCTTAATCAACAGGAAGAACATTCGTAGAAGAAAAGATTGAGAAATTGTCTGATGCACCAATAAAAACTAAAATGATTCTACAGAAAGAGGAAAGCTGGGTACAACAATCATCATAATAAGTGTCATTGAAGAGAAAGTCGTAGACACTTTAATAAGAAAAATCCAAACAGTCAAGAAGGTCACCAAAACTATTGACCTTATGACAACAAGAATAGAAGAAGCGGAAATCTTTGATTCTTGGTGGAGATTCTGAAAAGCAAGAGAAAAGACAGGAGCCTACCAGATCAATTATCTCTATTTTGCAAAGCCAATCAGCAAAATCATTTGGAGAGACAAAAATTAAAAGGATGTTGGTATTTGAGAGGAAGAAGCCTCAACAACTTTCTTCTCAACTGGCATAAGAACAAAAGAAGGTGAAGTCCAGTCAGAAAAAGGTTTCTTCATCTGATGTTCAACAGAAGGTAAAAACAGTTGAACACTAATTGGAACCTTACAATCCTTCTCAACCAGTAAACAAAAAGGATTTGAGAATGAAAATTATAGGAAAATCAGTACTTGTTCGAAGAGAAAGTTCAATTATTATCAGAGAATCTTTGAAGAAGTCAGTTAAGGTACTAGTTAAATCCATACCGATTAATAATCAGACAATACATCTTCTAAGTTATAAAGAACGAAGATTATATGGTATTCTGCGAGATGAGAAGGTAGAACCATATCTATTGAAGATTTCAAAGGATTGGTATACAATCTATCCGATTACGAGCGAAACATCGATAAAAATTGTGCCAGACATACAAACAAGATGCTCACCATGTGAGAAATGAAGAAAAAGGGAAAACGAAGATGTTTCCTGAGGGAAATAAAGATGATCTTATAGAAGAGTAGATTCAAGTAGCTGTGAAGAACATAGATGATGCATGCAATGCAGCTCAACCTACAGATATCTATGTTAACCACCATATTTCAAAAGCATCAAGAAGTAAATTTGGAGTTTCAACCACTAATGAAAACTTCAAGGTTGCTGGCAAAGTGAAAGAAGGACAGTACAGAAGTATCATGGTTGAAGGTATTAATTTCAACTTAAAGATCTTTGTGCATTTGGTCATGCATTTCAAACCTTTAGGTTTCATACCTTCAGTCAAAGATGTGTTACATCTGCTTGGGCAACCAATTCTGAAACTACCTAGACCTGATGATCTTGATCTCCCAAAAGGAAAACAAACCTTCAGTCTACCCTTTATCAAAATTATAGAGTTAGATGCAGAACCATCTGTTGTGGAAAACCTTCATCCACTTAGTGAAATACAACAAGATCCTACTAATAATCCGTAGTTCTTGAAGCATTTCATAAATTGGATGGAAGTAAGTCATAGTCAGAAGGAAGTTCAGGAAGCATTAGCAAAAGAAATTAAGGAAGTTCATTCTAAGGTTGATGAACTCGCTGACTCAATGGGTGGTCTTCATGAGGAAGTAGCACTACTATGGGTTACTATTGAATAAGACCTCAAGATGATCTGCACTGACATGCAACGTATGTTTTCTAAAGTTTTGAAACCTCTAACAAATAGGGGGAGAAGGAGAAAAAGACAAGAACGAGAAGAGAAGATAGAAAGCAGATAGAAAGCATTGTATATATCTTGTATGCAATTCTTTTCTTATGCTTTTACTTTATTATTTGTCATAATACTATTCGTCTATTCGTCTATAAATATCATTTTATCTTCTAAAATTATGATTTTTTGTTATCATCAAAAAGGGGGAGATTGTTAAGTCAAGAGGACTTCACTTCTATTAATTTTGATGACAATCAAATAATAATAAACTTAGAAATGTATGAACTATTTTGATGAATTTGTTAAGTGTGCAGAAAATTGTAAGTAACACTTAGTCAACTCAGAAGGTGCACGGTCAACGATAGACGAAGTACTACACCAGATGAAGCGCTACACCAAACGAAGCGCGACACTAGACGAAGCCCAACAACAGCCGAAGTGATATAATAGACGAAGTGGAATAACAGAAGAAACGTAGTAAAAGAAGAAGCATTATTCCAGATAATACAAAAGGAAGATATTCCAGAAGTCAGATAGTTAGTTAGTTGGAGTTAGTTACAGGACTCAACTAATAACCGTTTCTAGAAGATTCAAGAAGCAGTTTTCGAGAAGATAGTTGGAGACTTAGACTATAAATACTAGTTCTAGTCAAAGACTAAAGTAACGAATGCTTTTACATTAGCAAAAACTCTGTGTTCAAAGTGTGAAAGAAGTGACCAAATACATCTGTAACCTAAAGCTCAAAAATACTTTTCTTAGAGAGAGAAAGGGAGGCTAGAGCCTAGAGAGGCTAATGCAGATGATAAAGAATACTTTGTGAGAGAGACCTGAAGAGGCTCTGCAAGTGTAGAAAGAATATTTGTAAAGTTGGAAGAGTATAGTGAAATCTCAGACTAACTCTGAGGACTGGCCGTAGCCTAAGGTTTGGGATGAACCAGTATAAAATTGCAGCATCTATTCTCTAACCCTTACCTTTTAATTTTTTTGTTGTTAGACGAGTAGATAATATTACTTGCGATTGCATTGCTTATCAACTTTAGTAAAGTGTTTTAGTAATCATTTGAATTTTCATTAAAAAAATTTCAAGAAGTCTCAAAAGATTAATATTTTCGATATAAATTACGCAATTCAACCCCCTTATTGTGTAGTTTACATATCATATCAGATTTCTCTATTAACAAGTGATTTACTTCACAATTGTCTCCCAATTTTCAATGATATATGTCATTAAATCCCAAAGTCATTTATAAAAATTTCTATTGCCATTTGGACAGTAAATTCTACTACCATTTATTAATAGTTTTGCCACTTGGTAATTTTTTCTAGTCCAAAATACCCAACAATTTAATAAATTTTCCATATTTCATCAAAAATTCTAAATCAATGCTTATACTCTCAAAAATCAATTTTTAATACAATTAAATTCACAATTTCAATTATGATCACATTTATAGATCAATTATATCTGGCAATTGTCAATGAATGCATGTATAGTCATTTTGATGTGTGTAAAAATTCAAATTCACATATATGAGTGCTAACTTTATGCATGAGCATGAAATACATTTTTTTCTACTCTCTCATTGCTATTTTCTCCATTACTGAAATCTAATGCTCCAACCCTTAGTATATTCCCCTCTTGTAGCGGTAAATTCTAACTTATCTCAACTATTATAAATGATTTAGATTTCCATTGGAGTTTCCATTTGATTTGAAAACATGATCAATAAAGTAGATAGAATTTTGGAGGTGTTTTTTGGTCAAAGGAAAATTGTGCTTCGGGTGCCAAAGTAAAATAGAAGTTTATTTACTAATGGAAGAAGGTGGTTTACAAATCAAACCAAAATAATAACTAACAAGATGTTTATAGGCAAGAGGATATGGAATTTATTGTAGGCCCTAACTCATTTGTGTTAAATAAATACACTCATATATATTAAAAGGACAAACCTTGTGGAGCATAAAAGCCAAATCAAGCAACTCTTATACCGCTAACTAAATTTTGAAAATGAGAAACACTACAGCTCAAGAGATGAAAGTTAGGCTAGGTAATGAAAGGAAAACTTTGTTCTAATTTCAAAATTAGAATGATCTTAAACATATGTTCATATTATAAGGATTAGATAACTTAAAGCACCAAATCCCTCTATCTGTTAAGGTAAAACAAATTATCCCTAAAGGGGAATGGCATGGAAAATATAAAGGCTTTGATATAATCATGAACCTAGTACCTAATTACAAACCAAGAAGGAAGAAGGTAAGATCTTAAGAAGGAGGCTTAACCCCTAATGCTTCACCAATGAATCTTATGTAGCTCTTTTTAGGGTTCTAACTATTAAAGTCACCTGATGGAGAATAATATAACAATAACAACAACAACAACAACAACCCTAATGCACAAGGCTCCTCGATTTGCAAGGGTTGGGGGAGGGACATCAACTGTACACAGCCTTCCTTTTGTATTTTATAAACAAGTTATTTTCATGGCTCGAACCTATGGCCTTCTTGGTCACAAAGAAGTAACTTTACCAGTTGCTCCAAAGCTTTCCCTTTCGATGGAGATTAATGTGATGTAAAACTAACTCCTTTAAAGCATCTTTCATACTATAATTAGCAATTAAGGGAAGATTAAAAACTATGGATAACTAAAAAACATTTATTTGCCTAATTTACTATGCAAACTTTGCGGAAAACCTCTAGAAATTTAAACATCTCTTGTTAAATTGCCAATATGCTAAAATTTCATGGAGCTACTCCTAGAACAAGTGCATAATTCAAAGCTATGGAAAAAAATTGGCCATATTTCTTACTTTGGCTTAAGAAAGTAATAATTATTCATAAGGGAGACTCAAATACTTTTAAACTAATGCTTAGTTATGGTCTATATACTTTAAGTAATAAAAGAAATAGAAAAGATTTTGAGGATAAGGATAAGCATATTTACGTTTAAGGATTCTATTAAAACATTTTTTAGTGGATTAGGGAGCTAATTTCAAAAGGGATTAAGATTACGGGCATTGAACTTGCTTTAAAATGGTAGGTTCCCCATCCTTAAGCTTGTTTTTATTTGTTGCCCCAATTTATGCTCCTAATTTGACTTAATCCTCGAGTTTTCTTCTTTATGATAGCTTCTTAATAGTTGCTCTTTTCATTTTAACTCTCTTTAGAATGTTACGTTTGAAGATTGTATTATAGGATTCTAGTCAATTTGGTCCTTTCCTAGTTTTTTGTTATATTTTATTCTAGTCTAAGTTCTTAAAAATATTATATATATATATCTGTGTGTGCTAGCTTCATTAGAGCTTAAGAGCTTAAGCCTATTTATAGCAGGTTTTGAATGTTTTAGTAATTTAATTGAAATTAAATTCTAATTTCAATTAAACTTTAATTAGAATTACAAATAATTCTAATTAAATACAAATTATACCCAAATAAGATCTAATATTTCACATTGATCCTTATTTATTAAATATCTCATATTTAATTACAAACTTTCCAATCAAGTCCAACTTGATAAAATATCTTCGCTCTCTTCAACTCATTCTATGTTGTGTGATCGTCTTACAATTTATAGCCCTCAATTACTACAAGAGCATGGGACATGAATTGTAGCAAGTGAAGGGTCGATCCAGTAAAGAAGGTGAACTAATCTAATCCTAGGTTATCTAAGGCTAGAAATTAATAAAATGAAAATAAAATATAAAATAGAAATGAACAGAAAAGTAAATGCAAGAATTTGACTAGCAAGAATTTAATTTAAGAAATTAAGATATAAATAACGAAAATTGAGCAACACATAAGTTACAATGAAAATCACTCAAGATAAATTATCAAGTCATAAGAGAGTGGATTTTCCTATCACTAATTCTAATTTGGCCATTTACGTGTTATTGTGATGTCGATTCTAGACTATCAAAGAGCCGATTACTCTCTCTCAAGTTATAATAATTAAACCCTAAATCATAAACCTTAATTAAATTATGAAATTTGCAATTTCTCAGTTAATAAAATACTCACAATTCTAATTAATCTTAAGCCCTCTAATAAACTACTGAAACTCACAAGGGATATCTCTCTATATAAAACCTGATAAGACTAATCACGTGATCTATTGAATCATCTAGCTCTTATTAATTTAATCCAATCATTTTTATCTGGTTCACCATCTCAGTTTATTACCGAAATATGAAAATACCCCAATTAACACACAAAAATGCTATATTGGCATTAAATTAAGGTAAATCCTAAAGGAAGTATTAGAACATCATCAACAGTCCAAACTCCATCATCATACAATCCATTTCAATCTTATACATTGAATGAACAAAAATGAAAATGGAAAGGAGAAAACTTGGATCAAATAATCCAGGAAGGCAGTAGCGTCAGGAGACCCACTTATCTGGGAAGTCAGTAGCATCGAAAAACCCACTTCTTCTCCTCTTCTTCCTCTTCCTCTTCTCTCTTCTTTCCCTCTCCTTTAGGGTTTTTGAAAAGTGGAAGAAGTGAAGCTCCCTTTTAGTGTTGCATTATGTTCCTTTTATACTCTTTTTTTATTACGACAACCTTAGGGCTTTTTTGGATTCGAAGGTCTGAAAAGTCTCTCAAAAACTTAAAACCGGGAGCAACCTTGTGTTTGTCCGTGCGTAGGCCTTGATCGTGGCCCTTAATGCCTCCATCATCCTTATGTCATGATTGTGGCTTATTGATCATGATCATGGCCTTGGGTTAACTTCCGGTCTTCTCCAAATCTTCTCCGTTTTCCATCTATGCCCTAAAACACTAGCAAATTCATCAAGGCACCTCAAATATATAAAATTAAAGCTCAAAAGCATGTTCTAACCCAAAAAATGCTTAAAACATAAATATCTACTAACTATCACAATTCTAACCTATATATGTACGAAACAGTCACATTAACAACTGAATACAAACTAAACAATCTACAAAAACACAATGCAATCTACAACTATCAACATCCCCATGCTTAAACATTTGTTTGTCCTCAAGCAATCAAAACAACAAAAAAAACAAACAAAACAAGCTAAGCAAAATAAGTAAACATAACACATAAACAAATGCATTAATATGGAAATGGCATCAAACTTCATGAAACGAATTTAACTTTAAACCCAATCTTACAAGTTGTTCTAACCTATTAACTTGTAAAATCCACGTTTAAGTACTCTGGACTAAATATACATATTAATCAAGACCTAGATGTCAAGTTTACTCACCACTATCATTTGTAAACACACATTGATAATTATTTGGTCAATCAAAATTGTAATTATTCCTAAGTAAGTTTTCATGAAAAGTCAAGCTACTCATAAGTTTGGTAGGTTTTTATTTAACAAACATTCTTTTCGTTACTTTTAGGGGATATGAACCAAGCCTATTTATGTAAAGGCAAATATTTTTTATGAATGTTGACCCAGTTACTCAACTAGGTCACTTTTTATTAGACAGCTTAGTTAGAATGTCATTATAGTGTTTAGACATGGAGGCAAACATTTGTGATAAACATCGATTTGGATACTCAGCTACATCATATTCTCAACTAGCTACTAGCTCTAATCATAGCCTAAAAGCCAACAAAATAGTTATTTAATTAAAATTTATACTTTTTTACAAACACATGTTTAACACATTATTTATTTTATTGCTTTAACTGATCATTCTCATGAAAATATACTAGCAATACTACTTATTTGATTGGCCTAAATTATAAATGAATGTGACAACTTCCTAGGGTGAATAAACTAACATCGCATCCTAATTAACCTACATATATAGCCAAAGTAACTTAGGTCACTAATTTCACAAGCTAATAAATCTTCGCAGCCTAAAAGACTATGTTCAAAGTTAAACCGATTATATTAAGCCTAACCATTAACACATTCACATAAATCACATCATACAAACCTAAACAAACTATCATACAATATGTAAAATTCAAATTCAAAGTAAAAACAAACAACCCTCCTCACACTTGAACAACATATTGTTCTCAATGTGAGAAGGGTACACAAACACACTAGGGGGAATAAAACACAATAGACCAAAAAACATAAGAAGAAAATGCTAGCAAAAATGAAAAGAGAATGAATAGAACATGAACTCATCAAGGTGACTGAGGAAGGGATAGTGTCGATGAGCCTCAAAGTATCGATGAATACGGTGTCTATCCCAGCTCAGGCGTCATTGTGTGTGGGCCATCTCCTTCATCATCCTGGAGTTTTTTTCAAGTGTGTTTGTGAGTGTTTTGATGTTTTCGAAGATCGCAGAGAGCACCTTTTTCCACCTTGGCTCTTCTTCCTCCTCTTTGGACTCTTTGCTGATTGAGTCCTCTTCTTGCTGCTGTGGTGTCGAACTCGAACTTCCCCATTCTATCCTAATTTTAACAAGAAATTTGGCACTGATATCCCAAAATTTAATATTATGGGACTTCAAGATTTTAGCCCGCCACAAGTGATGATGGTTCATGAACTCAGGACGATGGATAGTGAGTCCATTGCAATAAACATTATAGTATTCAGCTATGGTTGAAACCAAGTAAGTCATACCTAAATTATTGCTCCTCTAACATAGAGTAGCAATAATGTTGGAACCCCTCCCTGGTGAGACACGAGACCGACGTCCTACGTGACATTTAGGCGCGCATCTCAAGAGGGAGAGATTCCTCACCACAAAAGAAACCTCAAACCGAACTTAGTTTAATGTCATCCGAACAAATCTTGATAAATTTACCCTAATTTTTCCTCCAATGAAATTGATCTACTTAGGGCCCACAATTAAATCCGATTCCTAAGCTAAAATGAAATTACTTGACTCTAGATTAATTAGAATCAAAAATTTCCTCAATCGGATCTCTATAGACCGAGAAATCGCCCAAATACTAAATTATATTCAAAGTCTCCACATAATTGCCTTTCTTTGATTTAATCCCTAAATTTCTATTAAAGCCTGAAAGCTCTAAATTTTACTAAAAAGGGGTAGAAATTTTGTTTAGAAAACCAATGCTTCGAAAACCGAGTAAATCGGAGGTCAAACGAAAAAGTTATAAGCAAAATAGTGGGATTAGAGGTTTAATTAGAAAATAAGAAAAATCAGAGAAGAAAATCAAAAGAAAATCAAAGGCGGAAACGGTGTCGCCCCACACGGGCCTGCTCGCAGATGCGAGCCCCTCGCAGGGCTAGGTGCTCGCCCTCGCAAGATCGTTCACGAGGACGCTCGCAGGGCGAGTAGCTCGCCCTCGCGAGGGCGTCTGCGAGCCAATTTTCAAATTGTTTTTTTTATATTTTTACATATTAAAACAAATTCTTTCCAAAAGTCATAACTTTTGCTCTTGAACTCCTAAATGGACAAATTTGGTATCAAACGAAAGTTCAAAGGAAGTTCTACAACTTCCATGAAGGATTGAAAAACTAGTTTGGCCTTTAAGGGGGTCAAAAATTGCTTCAAAGTTTCAGCCCAAACTCAAATTCTCCTACACCATGCCAAAAGTTTGAAAATTCATATCTTTTAACACAAAAGTCGAAAAATGACACATTTTACCTCATTGGAAAGATAAAGAGATG
>JAOSBK010033029.1:0-10133 GCA_027568895.1 Erythroxylum shatona | reverse complement strand
GTGGCAAACTTTGCCATAGACTAAACGATAGGGGGACATGCCAATTGGTGAGTTGTAGGCAGTTCGATAAGCCTATAATGCTTCTTCTAGTCGCAAGCTCTAATCTTTCTTTGATGGCTTCACTATCTTCTCCAAAATGTGCTTCACCTCTCTATTGGATACTTCGGCCTGACCATTGGTTTAGGGGTGATATGCAGTGGAGACTTTGTGAGTGACACCAAATTCGAAAAATAGGTTATCAATTATCCTATTATAGAAATTTGTACCCTATCACTCACCCCAGCCCTTGGAATCCCAAACCTATAGAGAATGGTGGACTTAAGAAATTTAGACACTGTTTGAGCATCATCTTTTCTAGTAGGTACTGCCTCTATCCATTTGGACACATAGTCGATAGCTAAAAGTATATATATAACCAAAAGACGGAAGAAAAGGACCCATGAAATCAATTCCCTAAATATATAATCATGCCTTTTACCTAACCCTCCAAAATGCTGACATTTGTCACAGGATTGAAAAAAAGTAAAAGAATCTCTAAAAATGGCCAGTAAAAACTAGAGTCTAAAATCTTCCTAGATGTTCACCTTGCACTACAATGACCCCCACAAGCCATGGAATGATAAGCTGAAATAAGGGCATCAAATTCTTTACTAGGTACACATTTCCTAATGACTTGGTCACTGCATATCCTCCATAGATGAGGAGCATCCCAAATGTAACATCTTGCTTTGCTCTTGAGCTTTTGGGCCTGCGACATAGACATAAAAGGAGGAGTGAGTCCAATCATGAGATAATTAACTATATGTGCATACCAAGGCTCTTTTAAAATTATAGCGCATAAAACTACATCAGGAAAAGAATCACAAGTGAGTTCAGAAGGGTCTACTCCCCTTGTATCCTCTGGTAGCCTACTTAAGTGATCGGCTACATGATTCGTTGTCCTAGCTCAATCCTTAATCTTAATGTCAAATTCTTGAAGAAGTAAAGCCCATCTTATCAATCTTGGCTTAGATTGTGCTTTCTTGAGAAGATAGCGGATAGCTGCATGATCAGTAAAAATAGTTACATGAGAATTTAACAGATAAGGCCTAAATTTTTCTAATGCGAAAACTACTACAAATAGTACTTTCTCCATTGTTGTGTAGTTGATTTGAGTTACATCCAAAGTTTTTAAGGCATAAGCAATGGCTCTTGAGAGCTTCTCCTCCCTTTGGCCCAGTATAGCTCTTACAGCACAATTAGAAGCATCACATGAAATCTCAAAAGGTAATTTCCAATCAGGGGTGATCAGAATAGGGGGAGAAATTAGTTTAGATTTTAACTCATCAAAAGCATCTCTACAAGAAGCATCAAAGTCAAAATTTTCATCATTTTGTAAAAGCTTTGAAAAAGGTAATGCAATCTTGCTAAAATCTTTTATGAAACGCCTATAAAATCCTACATGAACTAAAAGTGATCTTATATCTTTAACACATACAGGATAAGGAAAAGAAAATATGACCTTAATATTAGCTTTATCAACTTCAATTCCCTTCCTAGAAATCAAGTGACCTAACATTATTCCTTCATTGATCATGAAATGACATTTCTCAAAGTTTAAAATTAAATTATTTTCAATGCATCTTTTCAAAACTTTTTCAAGGCTAGCAAGGCAATCATCAAAAGAACCACCATAAATAGTGAAGTAGTCCCTAAAGACTTCCATGCATTCCTTTAAAAATTCACAAAAAACAGCCATCATACAATGCTATAAAGTCCCTGGAGCATTACATAATCAAAAAGGCATCCTTCTATAAGTGAAGGTACTAAAAGGACAAGTAAAAGTAGTTTTATCTTGATCCTTGGGTGCAATAGGTACTTGAAAGTACCCAGAGAATCCATATAGAAAATAGTAATGAGATTTGCCTGTAAGTCTCTCAAGCATCTAGTCAATAAAAGGAAGAGGGAAATGATCTTTTCGTGTGGCATAATTTAATCTTCTATAGTCTATGCACACACGCCAGGAATTTTGCACTCTTGTGGGGATAGGCTCATCCCTGTCATGTCTAACCACAATGACCCCACTCTTTTTAGGGATTATATACACTGAACTAACCCACTCACTATCAGATATAGGATAGATGATCCCAGCACTTAGAAGTTTGGTGATTACTTTCTTAACCACAACTAGAATAAGTGGGTTTAGTCTCCTATGGGACTGTCTCACAAGTTTGAAATCTTCATTCAAAAGGATCCTGTGTGTGCAAATAGCTGGACTAATCCTAGGTATGTCTACTAAAGTCCACCATATAGCCCTCCTATGCTCTCTCAACACAGCAAGGAGTCTCTCTTCCTCACTGTTAGACAGGGAATTGGCAATTATGACAGGTAAGTGCTCATTAGACACAAGGAAAGCATATTTTAAAGTAGGGGATAGGGGTTTCAATTCAATCTCAGGAGGTTGCACAATAGACGAGATCAATTTATGAAGTTCAAGAGAGAATAGATAACTCCCCTTTTCTTCAACCAATGGTAGCTCAGGCTCCATACGATTAGCTTTACAATCTCCATTGATTCCTAGTGTTGAACCAATTTCATCAACTATCACGTCAGTGTTAGCCTCCACGATGCCAGATTCACCTGAAACATTAATAGAAAACCTTTCCCCCAAGGGATCATCATTGACAATAGAAGAATCCAATGAATATAGTGCAGAGCTAAAGTAAGCATTTTGGAATTCAAATTCAGAGCAAGCATCATCAACAGCAATATTGTTGGCCCCCATATTTTTTTTCTCTAGTTAAGCATGATTTAAATGAATTTTGAGGTTATGATGGATTTAATTTTTGGGAGTTATTATTATATTAATGTTAGTAAGATTATGTGACATTGGTAAATCGAATTAAAGTATTAAGGTAATAAAGATGTTCAAGGGCATTTTTGGAAGACCACCTAAGGTTTAAAAGAACCTAAGCTTATAAGGAAGGGCAAAGTGGTCATTGCATAATCATTAATTGCAAAATTGTAATAAGAAGTGGTGCCTTGCTTAAGAAGTAGAAGCAAAAACGTGACTTGAAGATGCAAGAAGAGAAAAAACGAAAAATTTAGAGAGAAAGCAAGGAGAGGGTTCGGTTTTGAGAGAAAGAAAGAAGAAAAAGATAGGTTTTGATTTTTCTTAGTCCTAAAGAGTGATTTTGAAGTTATTCAAGAAGGGAAATAGGTAGAAGATGATGAGAGCTTTCATTCAAGCCAAGAAACTCTTCATTTGGTGAAGAATCAAGGTAAGGGTGTTTCTAATTTGTTGGATTTTTGGAAGGGTTTTGGTTCAAAGAGCTTAGGAAATGCTTGGGTTTAAGTATTCTAGGATCAATTTTAGTGAATATGTCTTGTGGGTTCTCCAATTTGAATCCCTATTGATATGATAATTTTGTCTTTGATAAAGGAAATCAAAGGAGGCAAGAGGAGCAAGAGTAGAGGAATTTTTTAGCAAAGTTCTAAGCAAGAAAATCAAGGTGGGTTACATATTTATAATAGAGTAAATAAGCTAAAAATGTGTTCTTTCAATTAAAGAAGTTAAATGTTTTAAATTGCATCATAAATGCTGCATTTGGTGCTTCTTGAATGAATTAAGAATTTACTATATGTTTGATATGTGAATTGGGTTGATGATTTGTGAAAAGACTTTGAAAATGATTCTTTTGAGAAGATACATGTTTATGAAATCATGTTTTCATAAAAAAGTTTTCAAAATATCTCATGTTCATAAAAATCAAGTTTCGAAAATATGCCATTTTAGGCAATAAGTTTACAAGTTATGAAATACATGTTATGTGGGTTTGGTTCGGTCCCTTAAGTTTGTCAAGTGCACTTTGACTAAAGGCTTCTCCCGCCTGCCTACTAGTGGCATGGAGCTCCTTTATAGACTCCCATAAGTTCACAGCTATGCAAAATCATTTTGTGGGATTACGATAGTACGTTTTGTTCACGGCTACACAGGACCCTTATGGGAAATGTATAGTATGTTCTGTTTTGGACCTTCCAAACCATTTCGATGTGCTTATGTGCTCATGATATGTTGATAAGTTCAATGCATACATGATTTAAAATTGCTCATGAATTGTTTGATAAATTGAGAATTTTTGAGAAATAAGTATTTGATGATTTTTACTGTGACATTACTATGGTTACAAAAATGTACAATGGCAATGAGTTTTGAAAATAGTTTTTGTTTGTTACTCAATTATAAATCTATTACCCACGAGCTTTAAGCTCACACCCCCTTTCATTCCCATCTCCAGGTGATGAGAAAGAGATCGGGTGAAAGAGAGTCAAGGCATTTGTTCAATTATGCATATTTTGTATTTTAAGTTAGATTGTTGTAAAAACAAGACTTTAGACACATGTCGAAAATTATGGGTTTTTATATCTTTTGTATTTCGGATTTTTTGATATTGTTGATGTAATGTGGCTTAGAATGCCATTAAAGCTTTGTAAACTCTTATTCTATGATGTTAATGAAATATAGATTTATGAATGGATGGTTGTTAAGTTGAAATGTGACTTTGTGTATGGATGAGGTGGGGTTGAAATATGAATTAATTTAAGGATAAGTTTAAGTTGGAATTTGGTATATTTAGGAAAGTTATCAAATTAGGAAGATAAATTTTGAATATGGATTGTTGTTGCATATCAGTGAGATGATGTGGATAAGAAAATAGGAATGAATGATGAAATGTAGTTGGATGGTTAAGAATGATGTTGCATGAGAGGAAGTAAAATTGAGACAATTTTTTAAGTCTTTCATAAGGGTGAAAATTGTCTATTGACTTCAAGGGAAAAATTGTATTGATCATC
Source organism: Erythroxylum shatona (assembly GCA_027568895.1). Classification (NCBI taxonomy): domain Eukaryota; kingdom Viridiplantae; phylum Streptophyta; class Magnoliopsida; order Malpighiales; family Erythroxylaceae; genus Erythroxylum; species Erythroxylum shatona. The sequence continues at coordinate 5,300 of JAOSBK010033029.1, read as the reverse complement.
TTCATAAAAGTTGTAGCTCAACGATATAAAGTATGAAATTTTTGGACAATGGAGTTGGAAGATATGATCATTAGAAGTTTGGATACTGTTTAGGATGGAACTTTCGGGATAGCCACTTTTATTTGAAATTTTTACCCTTAAAATAGCAGAAATTGTTTTTAAGTTCTGCATAGAAGTTGTAGATCTTTCTTTTAGCTTTCCATTGATATAAAGTTTGCAAAATTTGGAGTTCTGGATCAAAAGTTATGAAGTTTAGAAGTTGGGACGTCGGAAGAAGAAGAGCAGGAGGAGAAAGCACGATCGCGACTTTCGCGGCCATGTTAGCACGATCACAACCCGCAGGTTCCCCCACATCTAAATATGTTTCACTCTTTTGATCATAACTTTGTTGTCCAACCTACAATTGACCTGATTTTTAAAGTGTTAGATTCGTAACATATTTCTATAACTCTCCATAAAAATTTATAGCTTTAGAAATTAATTTGAAAAAGTTTGGTTAAATCAGAGTGAGGGGTTTGTTTGAAAGACTATAAGTTGGATATTTTTACTGAACATGCTTCAGTATTTTAGTGATATCTTGATCTGTAGAGCTCCAAATGAGATGATTCTTATTTCTAAATAAACTAGAGACATAGAGATACAAAGTATCTGAAGGATTCAAATTTTAATTTGGACTTTAAGACTTTCAATTTCCTAATGGAAGTTGAGCATAATGTACTATTTTAGTTTAAGAACAGCCCGAATATGTTTGGACTATAACTTTTAGATTTTTGAACCAAATTGAATGATTTTGACGTCATTAGAACTTAAGACAATGGAGAACAAATGTTATGAAGAAGCCAAATTGAAATTCCGTTTTGAGGTTTCCTAAAATCTATTCAGAAGTAGGAGAAATGAGTACATTTTTGATGATTAACTTGTGTTGGCACACTACCCATGTGGGATGATGTCTAATGAGAGTTTATTGAAACAACCCTACAAGATAATATGCATGCTCAAGTCTTATGGTTTTTAGAGCAAGAGTTGGGCTCTGAAAACGGGGTCCAACACTCTTAAAATATACTGAAGTGTATCAAGACCTCTCCATTCTCTTAGTGTACTTCTTTTTCGAGTATTTGATGTCCTTTACTTCATAATTGCCTGTTAAAGTGTACTCACATAAGGGGCCTCCTCTATCTTGATCTGAGAAGGACTTTCTTGATCCTACAAATCTGAGGGCAATACTGGTGCAATTTGAGTTTGTGGCTTTTCTTAAGGAACCAAAGAATGCTCTTCATCATTTGAATCAGCAGCTATTATTGAGGGCAATGCTTCCATCAAATACAACATGTATTAACTCTTTTATCCTCTTGGTTCTTTTGTTGTAAACAATAAATCCTTTGTTAACATTGTTATATCCCAGAAAATGGCTTCATTAAATCTTGCATCAAATTTACCACGGTTGTCCTTATCATTATTTAACACAAAACACTTGCATCCAAAAGCTTGAAAGTAGGAAACATTCAACTTTCTTCCTTTCCACAACTCATAAGGAGTCTTTTTGAGAATAGGCCTTATAAGGAACCTATTTAGAATGTAACAAGTAGTAGACACAACTTCTGCCCAGTATCCATAAGATAGATCACTTTTACATAGCATAGTCTTGGCCATATCAATAAAGATTTTGTTTTTTCTTTCAATAACCCTATTCTGCTGAGGAGTCCTTGGATATGAGAAATTATGAGTTATACCATTATCATCATAGAAATCCTCAAATTTTTTGTTATCAAATTCTTCTCTATGGTCACTTTGAATTAAAGTAATGCGGTATCTTTTTTCAATATGAATTTTCCTATAAACTTCTTAAAGACTTCAAAAGCATCATCCTTATTTGCTAGGAAATAAACGTAGTGAATTTAGAGTAATCATCTACTATAATAAAACCATAATGTTTACCTCTAAAACTCTAAGTTCTAGTAGGACCAAACAAATCCATATGTATAAGCTCAAGTGGTTGGTTAGTAGATGCAACTTTTTTGGACGGAAAGCTACTTTTAACTTGTTTTCCTTTTACACAGGCTTCACAAACCTTATTATTCTAAAAAATTAAATTTGTTAACTCTCTTACTATTTCATTATTGGATAATTTTGACAAAATGCTCATGCTAGCATGTCCAAATCTTCTCTGCCAAATTAATGAGTCCCTTTTTAAAAGAAACAAAGCACTTAAACTTTTGAGAAAATATGTCTTATAGTTAAGCACAATATATATTCTAATTCCTAGGACTCAAAAACACAATATTATCATTATAATTGTCAATTATTTCACAATGAGATGCATAGAAAGTGACTCTTTATCCCTTATCACATAATTGGCTTACACTTTGTAGGTTATGTTTCAAACCATCAACATACAAAATATTTTCAATAGAAGTAGAGGTAGAGGCACCAATTTTACCAATTATAGTGACCTTTGCCTTTTTTTTAGTAAACAAAACATTATCTCCATCTTTGCTTGGAATATAGTTGAAGTGTAATATTTCACCTGTTATATGTCTTGAACAACCACTGTCAACTATCCATTAGTTTTCTCTTGTAATTATTCTGAAGCAATTTGCATAATGTATTATCTTAATTTAGGTATCCAAATTTTCCTGGATCCTTTTAGGTTAGTAATATGGCCTTTTGGTTTGCAAACATAGATTTTATGGTCATAGTATATGGTTTCATTGATTAAATCCACACAATTAAAATAAATAATAAATAAAAAACAAATTAAAAACATCCTCTTTTTTGTAGCTATATTTTATCGCGCCACTAGCTTCAACCTAATTAATCTCCACCAGCTCAACATGCCTTTCCTCTCTAACCATTAGCCTCAATGTTTCTTTCAGCCTTTTCTTTCTCCACCAGCTCCTTCCTTCGTTGCTTGCCACCTCATGCTTTATTTTTGTGTCTCCTTTGGTTTTAGCTACTTCAACTTGTTAACGCCACCAGTTGCAACGTTGTTTTACTCCTTCAACTTGCTCATAATCTTTGTTCATGCACCAGTTGTCAATGTCTCCTATATGCCACCACCAGCTCAACTTCATGCTACTTCGTTATCTTCACACCAGCAGCAAGACGTCATATAGCGTTGTAAGTGGAGAATTTGTTTAATAATAATGCAATGTGAGTGGAGTGTAATAGTTTAAGTATGGGCTGCAATGTGAGTTTAACTCCACCAAGAGCTCCTTTATTTTTTTTTTTCTCCACGCAACTGTTGCATACGTTGCTTGCCACCTCCTGCTTAATTTTTTTGTCTCCACGCAGCTCCTTTAAAGTCCCCAACCAACAACAGCTACGTTATTTATCTCCACCCACTCAATGTTTCTTGCTTCTCTTTTCTTTTTGTATCCAAAGTCTTCTTTTTATTTTCACTAGCTAACGTCTTAGTGTTGCTCTCCCTATTCAATATCCACGCCCCTCATTCATGCCTAAATTCACACATATAAAAACATTTTTTTTCTCCAATCTCTACACCAGCTGCATCCTTCTTTTGTCCTATATCTTGATGTGACAATTAATGTTTGAGTTAGGTCCACCTTCGCTAACTACTGTGTCCCATTTTGTTCTACCAACTCTCCTTTTTTTCTTTGTTTTATTGCCACTAGCTACCTTTCTTTTGTTGTGCCGTCAACTGCCTCCAAGATGATGTTTCTATGTATTCAAAATCTCTTAAACCTCACGGTCCCACGCCTCTCATTTATTATGCATAACCACGTTTTGCTTCAATCTTCTATATTGCTAGCTTCATTCACCATTTGTTTTCTATCCCTTGAACGTCCATTTAGGTCTCCTTGGTCCCAAAGCATTACATTCATGTTGTAACCTTCTTTATGCAAAAATCGGGGCTGATATCATGTCAAACGTTAATGTTTTTAGGTGGCTAAAAATGTTAACATTTGTTTTCATATCCTTGCTTACTTTAAGGGCTTTCTTGCTTTATGCTCTTAAATGTTCCAAAGCCAATAAGTGCCTAAAATTAAAACAAATAACTCTTAATTAGTGAAAATTAAATATTAAATGGATAAGAGTTTAGCAAATTATGTATCAAAAATTAATACAAAATGTCCATTACATTATCAAATTCTATTTGAGAGCACACTGTCACGATGTGACAATTAAGTTGTGGTCCAACAATTGTGTGCAAAATGAAAAATCATGGGTGTGAGGGAGAGTCACAAGTGTGAGAGAAGAAAAACAAAAGGGAGTCGCGATCACAACTTCCCAGTTGCTCACCCTCTCTTCGAACCTCCATAACATTCAATCTAGAAATCCACAAATTTCAAACTTAATATCTTTAAAAAGATAAATGAAATATCTACAACTTTCATGAAGATAATTTTGCAAAAATCTTCCTAGATCACTACAGTTTTGGACTGAATTTTTACCCTTTTCTCAACTTTTTCTTCATCATTTCCATCACAATATTATCATTCAATCTCTCTCAATTGATTTTATATGGTTACGATTTTTGGTGTAGATGTAAATCAATGTGTTAAAAATGCTATGGTTTAAGTCCCATGTCATTTGAAGGTCGGAAGAGGGAGATATAACCAAAAGATCAAAGGATGTTGTGTTAGCCTCCAACCTTAGAAGTCGTGCACGATTGCGAGTCTCCAAATGTTTGGAGGAAAATCGCGATTGTGCATGAGCACGATCACGAGTTTTCACTCACTAGTGGTTCTCCTTCTTACGACACTACAAGAAAAATGTTAAATTGCAACGGAATATTACCGACGGTATTAAAACCATTACAATTACCGATCAAAAATGCATAGTCGTCGGGGAAAATGGTTGTGGAATAAAAGTGTTGCGACGGTATAATAATCTGTCGTTGAATGTTGGTGGAGGAAATTTACTGACACACATTTCGGTCTGTAAAGTGGTCGGTAAAAACGTCGGATTCATGCCCTTCATTAAAAAGAAAACGACGTCATTTTGGTTTAAACCAAAACGACGTCGTTTTGAAAAACTATTAAACCCTCCTTCTTCCTCCTTTCTTCCTCTCCCGCGTGCAGACCTTTCTTTCCTTTCTTCTTCCTTCTCCTCTCCATCATTCTCCTCCAACGCCGCCTGTCGCCGCCGCCTGTCGCCGAATCGTCTCGTCCAATGCCGCCGGCCTCCGACAGGTAAGTCCCTTCTCCTCCCTCCCCTCTTTCTTCGATAGATGTGGATAGGTATTTAAATGTTTTATAGTACTTTTTTATATGTAAATGTTTTATTGTATTTATATTTAAAAACAAATGTTGATTTATATTTAAATGTTTATTGTTAGA
>JAOSBK010033028.1:0-10135 GCA_027568895.1 Erythroxylum shatona | reverse complement strand
TGTGAACCTTAAAGGACTTGCATTTACTTGATTTCATAAAACTTGGATTGTATTGAAGAATGTCAAATAGAAGGTTTGTTGTTCTTATGATTGTTAGTGCATACTAATCATTTAAATTTGTTTCTTCTCAAGTGCATTATTGTTACAATTTTATATTTTCTCTAAATTTGCTTGAATTTTTAGTTTGAAAATTATTTCTTATGAGCATATCAAATTATTTTGGATTTTTAGAAAATAGAGAGAAAGGAAATAAAGTTAAGATTTTTGTTTGAAAGCGAGAAGAATAATTATTGTGCTAGTTGAATTTTTTACTTAAGGGACCTTTGTTACGAAAGAATCGAGTTTTGTGTAGTCTTATTTATCTAAATTTCCTTCACCTTGTTACTTTTTTCATTATCCTCTTTATAACTTTACTAAGCCCATTACACCCCATTTAAAAAACCTTTTGAGTCTTGCTTCTAGTTTACTTATTAGTGATGGAGATGAGATTTTATTGTAAGCTTATATTTAGACTCCTTCCATGTACTAAATTGAGAGTTTTATTTTATCTTCCATCCTAAATACTTTGAGTGAATCCTTTATTAAGGTGTGGAAATTGGTTCTTTTGAATTTTAAAAAAAATTGTAAATTTGATTGCTATTGATATTGGTTAATGGAATTTTGTTCTAGGATTGCTAAAGTCTAATTATATGTTGATTTGATTCAAAAGATATGATGGCTTAGTGTGTGGATGGATAGGTTGATATTAAAAAGAAATGGATTTTTTTAAGTTTAATGATTTGGATTATGATCTGCTTTAGGACAAGCTTTAAATGTGGGGAAGTTTTGTAAATGCTTAATAGACTATATTTATAGTAAGAACTTAAGTGCACTTTGCTTGTGATTTTTAATAATTTTGTTTGATAATGGTGTTTATTATATTTTTAGGTCTTAATTGCTTTTATGGATTGAAAGGAGAGAAAATTGGGTAGAATTGAGGCAAAAAACCAAAAGAATTAAAGCTATTTTTGTGGGATACATAAGTGAACACAACTATATTGGGAATCATGTAATTCATTGTGATTGTGCTAGCTAATAATTACCAAATATATTGAGGTTAGACACACCTATGTTGGTGTTGATTATGGCCACGTTAGGTTATTCATAAACTATATTAATGCCCTGTACTTTTATTTCTACATAAATGTCAAGTATTTAATTAACATAAAGGGACATAAATAGGAATGTGCTCGTGTATAATGACAATATCCAGTGTAGAATTTTGTGTTTCAAAGGATAAAAGGTAGATATGTAGGGTAATTGAGGGCGTTTGAGTTTTTGATATAATGTTGAACCCTAAAGTTGCAAAGATGTGAAGATTAACTCAAAGATTCAAATATATAGCATATTTCTATCAAAGTTTTAGTGGATTATATTTTAGAAAAGGAGTTCACTTTAAATTCTTTTTTATTTCTTCTTTTGAATTTTTTGTTATGTTTTATGTTTTTACGATCTAAATTTGTTCAGTGCCTAGTTGGGATGAACCTTGGGATGAATTTTATGATTTGACTCTCTATTTAACACAATTTGATTTTTTATTTATTAGATTCAGTTATATGTTTTGAATATTTCTTGAATTGATATTTTTAGGAAATCACACCTGAGCTAATATCCTAAAAATATCAATCTTTTGCATGAGTAGATCTAACAAAATTAAAGGGAATTGCATATAAACCTTAAAGATGGATTGACATAAATCTTCTGAATTATGTTCACACCTAATAATTAAATTAATAAATCAATTAATATAAAACTTTGGGTTTTAATTAGAAAGATATTTTAATTAATCAACCTGAGATTAGTTGTTGATAATCTTGAGAAAGATATTAATATAAAATAGGAATTTTTATAAGCAAATGATCTTTAATTGAATTACATTTTCTTGATTTCATAATAAAATGGGTTATTTTCAAGGTTTCTAGGTAACTTAAAACATCATAAGAGAAGTGAGACGAGATATCATAGCATTAATAGCCTAAGAAATCTCAGGGGAATTTGTTCCCTAGGTGTTGCCTATTTGACTTGGTTAATCTTTTTGTGATTTTTGTTCTTGGTTATTAATTGTATTGAACTTTAGATTAGTTTTATTGTTTTAACTAAACCATCATCTTATTTTAAGATCATGGAAAAGGGTAACCAATACTCACTATGACTATAATATAATTCGATATATTCACCTGCTTTATTGATCTATAGGGTAGGATTCTGTGCATCATAGGCCTAATATTATTTGATAAAATTATTATAGATCAGTATTATGTCCCTCTTTATATCATTTTATTATTATTATGACTTTCTATACTTACCTTATATGAATTTGTCGTAATCATATATTAATATAGATAATTTATTCGTTAAAATTTTAGGAAGTATCTAAATGGTTGATATTAATATTTAGAGGTTGATAGTTAAAAACCAAAACATAAACTTATTACTCTTAATAGGCTGAACTATCTCAACATGTCACTAATTTATTGTTTATGTAAAAACCAATTTGAGACCACCCTTACTTATCCCTTCTTTAATTGATAGATAATTTATTCGTTAAAATTTTAAGAAGTATCTAAATGGTTGATATTAATATTTAGTGCTTGATAGTTAAAAACCAAAAAATAAACTTGTTACTCTTAATAGTCTGAACTATCTCAACATGTCACCAATTTATTATTTATGTAAAAACCAATTTGAGACCTTTATTCACCCCTTCTTCAATTGTGATTATTTATTCACCCCTTCTTTAATTGTGATTATTCTTTGTATTTACGATTTATCTCAAGTTAATATCATAAGACAATCATATTGAGATGCTTGAATAAATAAGCTCATATAGGAACATCTTCGAGCAAAATAAGACAATTTGTCTAATAGCTTTTGGCTCCTATGTGTACATAATTTGAAAAGAAAAGAACAATAGATACTTCAAGGGAATTGAAAAATACTAAAAATCAAGTTCTATATGATCTAGTCTATTGAATAAAGGAACAAATCATTATTAGTTAGGCTTCTATAGAATGTAGCAACTCAATTGCTTCTTTAGGGAGATTAAATGCTAATAAGGCATAAATTATACAATGGAATTGAAGGAAGCACTCCCCTCTTACTTTCTCCATCCAAGAAATAATTTCTATGATTGAGTTCAAGGCAATTTCTTAAATACTAACTTTCCATTTATGCTAATTAATTTGAAAGGAAGTAACTAGGCTAGAAATAGGCTAAAAGGATTATGGCTACTGATTTTCATTGTGTATAATAGCTTGTATTCTATAACAATTTTTTGAAAAATTAAAATCTTATAAATATATTTTGAACAAAGTTGATAATTTACAAATGGGTCACACTTTGGAGAAAACTCCTCTCCAAACTCTCAACAACTAATCTTCACGTTCTAAAATTTAGGTTATTGAAACACTATGGGAAAGAAATTACATTGAGAATGAAAAAAAATTCTAGATTTTCCATGAAGTCACCAGAGTGCTTTTGCATTTTCTTGCAAATTGATTGATTATAAACTGCTCCTTTATTCTTGCTATTTTTAAGGCTATCAGTGTGCTTAAGTTCTTTCCTTTCTGGTGAATCTTTTAGTGTTTCTTACTTTCCATATCTCCTTAAAATAGATATCTAATGCCACTGAGTAGGCATTTTTATCATCCTTAGATACTTGTTTCAAATATATCCATTGAATAATGTCAGCTAAGATAGAAGAATTGATATCCCAGTGATATAGTTTAGTGGTCTTATTTAATAATTCCTTGGAAATTCTACACTGAAAGAAAAGATGAACTCTGGTTTCATCCTCTAGCTTGCATAAAACACAAGTTTTAGGTAGGGATAAATATCCCAATCTATCTATTATGCCTAGCTTGTTCAATATTACTAACCACAACAGAAAGTTAGCACTTAGTTTAAGGTTGCTATTCCATATGACTCTACTATATTGTACCTTAGAACCAATCCTTTGGATTAGTTCTTTGGTTTTCTTATTGCTTAAGTCAACCATAGATATGTTATGTCAATAGTAGATATGCTCATTTCCTAGGTTTGAGAACATGTTTGTCATACTATTTCTGAGTTCTTCTCGAAGTTGTGCCTAGTTTTCATTTTCTAGGAGAATCTGTACTTTGGTTTTCTAAGGAAAAGTGAATAGAGTTGTTAGTAATTCTTGATTCTATATAAGACCACCTTATAATATCAAACCATAAAGAGGCCTTATGTCCTTTTCCTACTCTACAAGTTACATTTGATTCCACTAATCATCTTAATTTCAAGAGTTGGTTAAAAAACTAGGAATGTGAAGCCATTGGAACTATGGCCCAAAGACATTTTCCTTTAATCATATAGCTTTATAGCCACTTAATCCACAATGATTCCTTATCAATTAGAATTCTCTATATCCTCTTTAACATTAGGATTTTATTACTGCAATTTATAGAAATCAATCCCAACCCACGCTCTTCTTCTATTCTACATACAAATTTCTAGCTTACTTTAGCAATTCCTCCACCTCCTCCTACTTTTCCCCATAAGAATTGCTTCATCATTATGCATCAAAGAGATAACTTTCAGAAGTTCTAACTTACCTCTATATATTAGTGCTCTATTCATCTATGCTCCTAGTCTTTTTTTATTTTCTTAATCAGTGGGAAAACAATCCTATATCTGAGTCTTCTGGTGGAGATTGGGAGTCATATATTTAATAAAGGGGGACAATGCTTAGTCATTCCAGTAATTTGAGCTATATTGTTGGTAAGGTGTGAAGCACTCTCTAATATAAAAAATGGCTCTTATGGAGATTGATCCTAAGTCTTGATAGCTCCGTAAATTTTTATGAAGTATTTATCAATAAGGAGATATAATTCAAGTATGCTTTACTAAGTAAAATGAGGTCATCTATGAAACATAAAGTGGTACTTAAAGAATGTGGAATTTGAGATATTATGCTTCATTAAAAGAGTGTAGACTTCCTTGCAGGTGATGAATAAGTACGGGAAAAGGGGTGCATGAGACCTTTAAATCCCTTAAAAATTTTTATTGGAATGCCATTGATTAGAATCCCAAAGAGGTAGAGTTAATGCATGCTCTTATAGTTTGTAACCATCTGTGGGAACTCCAATACTCCAAATGTCTACAACAAGAAAGACCAATTCACACTATCAAAGGCTTTGTGAAGATTCACCTTTATAAAATAATTTTATGGAGAGTTTCTTCTTGTATACCGATCATAAGCTCATACACTAAAAAATGTTGTCGCCAATTTGTCTACTACTTAGAAAAACACTTTGGTACCAATTGATTGTAGAATTCAATACTATTTTCAATCTATTAACCAAAAACTTTGTTATGATCTTCTATAGGTAGCTAGTACAAGAAATTGGCCTAAAATCACAAAAAAGCGGGATTAGAAGAATTAGGAGTTAAATATAAATATGTTTTATTGATCTCTTTCAGTAGAACTCCATTTTTGAAGAATTCATGCACTATTTCCTTAATAACTCTTCCTATCTTGGACCAATTTTTGTGGTAGAAATTGCCGTTAAGTCTATTTTGTCTTCGAGTTTTAATAACTCTTCCTATCTTAGACCAATTTTTGTGGTGGAAATTCCCATGAAGTCCATTTAGTCTTAGAGCTTTCATTCCATTCATATTGAAAACCACATTTTTTATTTCCCTATCTTCCATTTGCCTAACTAAATTGGAAGCTTCTTCCTCAAAGACTTTGGTTAGGAATAAAATGCCTTAGAGATTCTATAATGGAACTTGTAGGCCTCTTTGTATCCAGAAGGCTATTAAAAAATTTCATTGCTTTGCTTTTGACATTCTCATGTTTACTAATCAATCCACCATTCCCATTAATTATAGAGCATATCCTATTATAATTTCTCCTAGCTGAGAGAGCATTGAAGAAAAATTTTGAGCATTTATCACCTTTCTTTATGTAGTTCACTCTATCTCTTTGTTAGAGCAAAGAATTATGATTATCTAGTACATGCATAAAAACTTTTGGAGTTTCTTCTCCTCATTGAATAGATACAAGTCTCCAGGGTTATTTTCTTTTGACTTTTATATAGAGGATGGCTTTTCACTAGCTTTTTCAATCTCCATTATGTTATTTTGACTTTTTTAGGCATTCAGGAGTTTCAATTCCTTTTTGACAACTTTTAGTTTTTGCAAGCATATATATTGATTTGTTCCAATCATTATTCCTTCCAATCATTTGTTTATAGATTCCTAAAATCTTTCAGCAGTGACAAGAAAGTTATTAAATCTAAAAGGGAATTTAACTATAACCTTTGTAAATAAAATTTCTATCTTTATAAGAGTATGATCCAAGAAGCTTGGATTTATAGAAAGATTTTTACTTTGAGTGAAAAGAGTTAGCCAATCAATATTCATTATGGCTCTATTTAGTTTCTTTCTTCTTAACCATTTGGAGGGTTGTTTATTGCGCTATTAAAAGAATGCCCCTCAAACTTAAGGTTAATTCCACTTCCCTAGTGTAATAAAAAAGATCTTGGTTATAATTGAGTAGATTACAATTTTCATCAACTTTAGATTTTTAGAGTGTGGTGTTTAAAAATCCATAAACCAGCCAAGGATCTGCTTCTTAAAGTGCTCTAAATGTTAATTTTTTGAAAAGTAAAATTAAATCCATATACAAAGGTAGTAAACACTGAAGTGTTCTCCATCTTGAAAACCACCTTGGAATGTATGAGTTGCTTATTAACTTCATGTTGCTTCACTTTCACTAGGTCATCATTGTAACATATTACGATCCTTCTAAAACTATGATATTGGTGATTGGAGAGTAACTTCCAATATAATCCCAAACAATTTAGTTTATTCATGTTTTCCTTCTTAATTTTAGTTTCTAATAAACAAACTAACAAAGGCTTCTCCCTTAACATAAAATCCTTTAAAGTATTAACCCTGGATAGGCAATTAATCCCCTTAAATTCCAAACAATAATAGTCATTTTAGAATGCCTATTTCTTTAGTGCTTTTCCTATTGCTCCTATTGTATTTCCTTGTTAACACCTTCTAGAGTTGTTCTCCCAAATTTCCCTCTAGTTTCTGTACGTCCCCCATTTGCATTAGAGTAGGGACTAGAGCCTAAATTGCGGGACCGCTATCATTCCCTATGGATGGGGTTTTAATTTACTCCTTTTCCTTGTGAGTGAGTAATTTCCTTATATGGTTGGGATTGAGAAATTTCCTCAACAAGCATAGGGTTGTCATTTGTTTCTTGGTTTACTTCCTTCAATCTCATTAGCTTAAAATAATCCCCTTTCTTAAATACTATTTTAGTAGGTGTCTATTCCTGATGCTCTTAAAGAAGTTCTCCATTGGTAAGTGACGAACAATTTGTATTCCTTTATTGAATTTCTAGCTGACAGTCTCATTATTAGTGTGTTTATCCTTCATCTACTTTGAGATGTCTACACTAATACAAATCCTTACAAAACCACTACAAGTTCTCTTGAAAGTGTTTTCATCCATGGACAAAGGCTTGCCTTGGTAGCTTTCTAGCATGCTCAGGCCTTTAGTCATTTAATATTCAAGGGAATACTATGAATATTCACCCACAGTAGGATGCTCCTTAGCTTGATGTCTTGCAACTCCATTCTTAGTTTCCAAGTTTGCAGGAATAGAGGGAGCTGAAGATGTGTCAAGGTCCCTCCTTAACTATCTTTAGAGCTTTAGATATGGAGCTAAAAGTGAACAATATGTTGTTATCTTCAATTAACAGAAATTTTTGTAAGCCCCTATTTTTCCAATGTCTCTAATACCAAGTTTAGATTAATGGAAAAGGTAGTATTTTATGCAATAAGAATCCCACAAATGATGCTTCCTAGATCCTAGTTCCTTCTTACATGACTTTTATAATTAGAGCTACTATGGATTTACCATTTACTTAAACTAGAGGGTTGTAATGGAGTGAGATGTCTGAGTTATCTCTTACAGCTTGCTTCCAGCTCTTTAGCTTAGAGTGAAACTTTTACTCATATTGGTTAGGGGGTTGAACTGTGATTGAGCTTGGTGAAGTGGTAAAAGAGGGTTCAAGTTGTTTGGAAGGTTGAGGTTAGCATAGAGGGACGAGGGTGAGGGTAATGGAGTTAGGTTTTGGTTCAAGGAAAAATTCATTACTTAAAGCGGTAAAAAGATATAAACAAGAAGGATGGAAAATAAAGGAGAATAAAATGCCCCTTATAATGGGAGAGCTATGAAAACTCACTATAGATAAGTAAGGATAGAGGACTAAGGTGCGATGAGGTGAGAAGGAACAAGTAGAGAAGAAGATAAGCAGGAGCTTAGGTAGGAAAGAAAAAAAATCCACAACTAAATTAACAAAGCCACAATCGATGCTTTCTTAGAAAGAAAATGGAGCACATTTTTTTAAATCCTTCTCGAACTAAAAAAATGTTAATTATCATTGGCACATTTTCTTGTATTCTATAATAGTTACAACCTATTAACAATTGTGTCTCTTAACTTAAGCCCTTTTGGTGTATTATCATTTCATTAATATCATTCTTTATAAATTATACTCATATATAATTCTTTGAAAAGTTAAAAAATATAAATTTCACTTATAAATAATTAATATATTTTTCTGTGTCATTTAAAACCAACAACTATAAATAATTAATAGCCTTGTAACAATATTTACTATATTACTTTTTTTAGAAAAGGGTAATAAATTAAGCCTTGAAGGCAAGCAAGGTGTATATATAGATTTACAATAACAAATCCAAGTGTCCCTATAGAAGGAGACAACATCGAACCCATGGCTAAATCAAAACACATAGGAAATTGCTATCCTTTTCTTGAGGTTAGATATTACATTTTCCAAGTAATGATGAAATAATCTAGATTTTGAAAATTGTGCTTGTATATGTTGATATGACTTCTAATATGGTTTAGCAGGTTCTTGTTAACTTGCTCCTTGGTCAGACTTCTATGTTGGAAAATTTGAGTGTTCCTCTGATCCCAATTGACTATAACTAGATATGAAAGTATTAAACAGAAGAACCACTTCCTTGTGATGTTTAGATGTTTAATGGTGGGGCAACAATCTATTATGTTGTTCCATTCCTTTGGAGCATCAAAGATGTAGCATTTGTCCAGCATTGCCTTCCAAGTATCTGTAACAAATTCACATTGAAAAAAATAGATGATTTATACTCTCCTTAACCTTTTTTCATATTATATACCAATTACTAAGGTTTAAAAACTTTGTTACCTTGTCAACTATTGGCAGCTTGTACTTTATGGTTAGCTATAGTGTAGTGGAAGCTCTAGGTTATTGGTGTTTAAACCACATAACTTTAGTCCATGGAATTTTGTTTAGGTTGCCTTAAAGTATTTTCCTACAAGAGTGATTAGTGAAAATGCCATTATTGGTGTGTTTCCATGTGATGGTATCTTCTTCATGATTGAGGCAACTTTGGATGTTCTCTGTGCATATAGAATTGGGAATAGAGGTCTGTCTAAAGATGTTTTTGTTGGATAAAGCTTCAGTAATTTTCACTCCTATTGAATTGATGGTCTGAGAGTTGAATAACTTCTAAAATGTCCAGGGGTCATACTGAAAGCCAATTATTTTGTTAAAAAATTATTGATTTTCCATTTCCAATTAGACAAACAACGTTATATTTAAACTTGTCCATCCTTTTTAAGATGGCTCTCAAAGTAGAGGATGAAAAGGAATTGAGATTCAATTTCCATATGCTCTTATTCTTGATGTATAAGTCATAAGTTTATTTACATCATAAAGCCTATTTATTTGTCATTAATCTCCATAGTATCTTGGTGAGCATAAGTATAGGGGTGTTTATGGTAGTGTAACCTGACCCGTTCATAAATAACCTGAACCTGAACTTAAACGTCAGGTTCAGCAATTTCATGAACCTGAACCTAAACCTAAAAACTTATAAGATCGGTTAACTTATTTTCAAGTTCGATTCTCAGGATAACCAGAACCTATTCATATCAATATATATGAAAAAATTTATTAAAAAATTGTGAAAACAAATACAAATTATTCATAAAAGTATGCATATAAAATCCATCAAAGATTAATCCAATATGTTAAACCCAA
>JAOSBK010033027.1:0-10137 GCA_027568895.1 Erythroxylum shatona | reverse complement strand
TAAATCACTCAATTTTAGCGACGGAAAGCATATTTCCGTTGCTAATTGCCAACGGAAATCTTTCCGTTGCTAAATTTCCGTCGCTAATCTACATTTTTCTTGTAATGAAAGTAAGCCTTTGGCGATAATTTTCGATCCTCGCCAAAGGTGAAGCCTTTGGCGACGAATTCGGAAAAGCACATTTAGCAAACCTTTGGTGACAATTTGAAAATTCATCCCCAAAGGCTTAAATAATCTCTCTTTTAATTATTGTAATTTATATAATGATATATGGTCATTAATATAATGATACATACATGTATAGATAATAGATAAATTGTTTCATATCTTAGTTATCATATTACAATATTTATTAGATATAAATTCTATACTATTACATAGAATTTCTATATTATGTATAATTTTTATAATATATAGATCTAGTGTAATATATAGAACGCTTTGGTGACAAATCTAGAAAAGCATCACCAAATGTTGGCGACGCTTCACTATCCCTTTGGCGACGCGACTTTCAAAGGTAGAATAACTCGCCTTTAATGTATTATTAATATTTAATATTAATTTCAATTTTTAACTATATTGCAATAATTTTTAAATATATTATAATTAGTTTAATGATATATGATAATTAATACAACGTCATACAGGGTCAATTTTGTAAGCTTGTTCTTTAACAAATAATCATATATTTGTTTAAGTATCTACATATTTTAATCTATGAAATCGACCACTTCTTTCATAAGAAACAAACATAATGTGTACTGTTTTAGGCCCTATTAAGTCCAATTTTATTAATAATTTAGGATAATATATAATCAAAATATGAATATGATAATTATGATCTCATCCGCTTGCAATATATATTCCTATAATAGAATTTATCATATAATAGTTAAATATGTATAAGAAAAAAAATACTTTTCAAGTATATTAATAAATATAACCAACTTATTCGTTGTAAAGCTTAAATTAACATAACTTCCTACGATGGACGGCAATAGCTTAAAGCTGGAAAGATGATAAGAATTGGAAGTCATTTTCTTGTGCTTAATATCGTAAAAGGGTAGGGCTGCTGAGCTATTGCCTTCAATTTTTATAAAAGAAAAAGGTTGAGAAACGAAAATCTCATAAAGCAAACAAACGGATTGGAAAAAATTCATCTTTTGAGTCACTAAAATATCTGCCCACGAACAAAAGATGATACGTTGTTTTTGGTTTCATTATCAATAAATCAGCTGTGTATTATTTTTAAATATTAATTAAGAATCCAGGGGCCTGAGACTCTTCAGATCATCATCTGTATATGATTGCGACTAGTTAAACTACTATCATTTTAAGTATCAAATTTTCATGATTGTTGTTCTGGCACCATTTGATCATACAAAGTTACGATTTTTTTTTGTTGACTAAAGACAAATAAGAACCAAAGACAAACAAAGGCTAAAAATACCTACCCCAAGCCAACAGGCTTACCCCATACACCCGGTTCCTAGAAGCCTTTTCCTATTAGAGGTAATGCAAACAGATTTCTCTAAAGATAAAATAGAACTTAAACAAGAAGGACTAGTATCTTAGCGATGAAGGTTTGCATGTAATAAGGCTATCCTGGCTAAGGAGTGAGCCGCCTTACTGGCAATCCTGTGCGTCAATTGAAAGGACAAGTGAAGGAATTGTCGCTTGAGAGCGAGGCAATCAAAGATCAAAATTCTAATCTCTGAAAAATTTAAAGACAAATGTGTGATAGCTTGAACAGCCAACAAACAATCAGATTTCACAATGACATGATCTATTTGTTTGTCTTTCAACCACGAAAGTGCTTCTCTTATCGACATAAGTTCGGCGATAATTGGATCCAACAATGACGAATAATAGCCTGAGAGAGCAGCTACGAAATTCCCCCTTGCATCCCTAAGTGCAGCAACAAAGCCCGTTGCGTTCTTTTCTTTAAAAATGGACGCATCAACATTGCATTTCAAAAAACCTTCCGATGGTTTACTCCAACCTGAAGTGCTGGGACGTAAAACACTAGCTGTTGCACTAACCTCATAATACCTTTGAGATTCATTCCAATCTTTAAGGAAATTGTTAGTGAAATTAACGATCATAAGGGGAGAGACAAATTTACCATGCCAAACTCTGATATTACGGTGATACCAGATGCTCCATAATATAGCTAACACACGAGTTAAGAAAGGTATAGGCATGTTTACTAGTATATTCTCGAGAAGAGGTTTGACCCCCTGATTCGGAAGACGCAAGTTTGCCAGATCCTAACTTTCTTTTGTTTAGGACACTCCATTAGTACATGATTTAGGTCTTCTTCATAACCACAAAGATCACATTCAGGAAGAAGCGTGACTCCCTTTCGCAGGAGACGAGCTTTGCATGGAATAAACTCCTGAAGATAGCGCCAAATGAAATCTTTAATCTTAGGGGGGATAGGCAAGTTCTACAGTCGATTCCAAGGCTTCTCCACAAAAGAAATTGTAATATCAATATACAAACTAAGAGCCAGTTTGTATCCTGATTTAACAGAACATAAACCATCCCTACTATAATGCCATATCAATTGATCCGGTGGTTTTGCAAAAGCAATTGGGATTTTGGAAACTCTTCCAACATCATAAGGCGTTAGTAACCCTTCAAGCAGCTATTCATCCCAAACAGAACCAGACTCATTGAAAAGCTCCTGCACTTTCGTATTACCTAAATTTTGGATTGGAGGGGAAGTGATAAAAAAATTAGTAGCTTCATTAATCTAGGGATTTTTAAAGACATCAATCGATGCTCCATCTCCAAGTCTCCATCAAACACCTTGAAGCAGTAAATCCTTGGCGGCATAAATGTTCCTCCAAATGAAGCTTGCATTAGCCCGGTCCTTAGCCTCCAAAAAACTACCAGAAGGAAAATATCTTGCTTTAAAAAGTTTACTCGGGAATGAGTCGGGAAAAGCAATAAACCTCCAGGCTTGTTTACAAAGCATGGCGAGATTGAAGCAATGAAGATCCCGAAAATCCATGCCCCATATTTTTTTTAGCACGCAAAGATGCTCCCAGCTTGCCTAGTGTATGTTCTTCCTATTAGTTATGCCCGATCCCCACCAGAAGGAATTCATCATTTTTTAAATATCATCACAAGTTCCTCTCGAAAGAAGGAAGACGCTCATGCAATAAGCAGGCAAAGCTTGGGTGACTGTCTTGATAACAACTTCTTTTTCTGGTCTGGACAACAATTTATTCTTCCAACTTATAATGTGCTTGCTAAGACGATCCTTGATGAAGGCAAAGACCTATTTTTTCTGTCTCCCAATTAATGATGGTAGACCTAAATATCTTCCATGGTCAAGAGGAGTACTTACTCCTAAAATTCCTTCCACCGCATTCCTATCAATATGTGAAGTGTTAGAGCTGAACATGATACCCAACTTCTAAAAATTAATCGCTGTCCCGAAGTTGCTTCATATATAACGAGAATCCTCTTGATATTTTGTCCTTCCCTCGCACTTGCTCGAAAGAATAGAAAGCTATCATTTGCAAAAAAGAGATGGGAGACCTTAGGATTGCCTGGACCAATTGTAGCTCCATTTATATCCCCTCGCGCTCGGAGCAATGAGGATAAACCTTCAACACATAGGATGAATAAATACGGGGACAGTGGATCTCCCTGCCTCAGGCTACTCTTAGGAATGAAAGGACCAACTTCAGTTCCATTAAAAGCCACTGAATAACAGACGGTAGTAACACACACCATAATCAGCTCCACCCATTTCCTGTCAAAACCTAGCTTTAACAGGATAAATTGTAAATAATCCCAATCAACTCTGTCATATGCTTTACTAATGTCGATTTTAAGAGTTACTTCTCCAACTTTTCCCTTCCTTTTGTTCCTCATGTAATGTATAATTTCAAAGGCCACCATGATATTATCAGTGATGAGATGCCTTGGGACAAAAGCCGATTGCATGGGAGAAATTATTCTAGGAAGTAGGATTTTGAGTCGATTGGCTATAAGTTTGCAAATGCCATTACATAAAGCTATTAGACGAAAATCTTTCATGCTACTAGGATTATCTTTTTTAGGTATCAGGACAATCATTGCATCATTTAGAGTATCTGGAAACTCCTGTTTTTCCATCCAGGTGTGACAGTTGTTAAATACGTCCATCCTCCAAAATATGCCAACATTTTTGAAAAAACACCGGGTTCAACCCATCTGGCCCAGGAGCCTTATCCGGATGCATGTCAAAAATTGCTCTCCTGAACTCCTCCAACTGTAATGGTGCCGAAAGAAAGTCGTTGTCCTCTTGATTTACCACCGAAGTAATAGAAGCAAACTGATGAAAGTCTGAGCCTTCGGAAGCTGAAAAGAGCTGAGCGAAATAATCTAGAATAACTTTACTTATTCCCTCATTATCCGAGACTTGCTGATCATTATCATCAGTAAGTGCAGTAATATGATTCAATCTCTTCCTTTTGGAGGCTTGCACATGAAAATATTTTGAATTGGCCTCCCCATACTTCATCCAAATGGTCTTTGATCGTTGCTTTCAGTAAATATCCTCTTGGGCAAGGAGCCGGTTAAGTTCAGTTTTCTGCGTCCAAAATAAACCATGCTGATGTTGCTGTCGAGCCCAATTCAACTTCCTCTTAAGAACTTGAATATGTTCAGAGAAGTTACTCCCCAGCTGCTTCTACCAGTTGAGCAGATTGTGGCCACATTTATGAAGCCTGAGAATAATGTTCAAATCATTATTGTCAACCCAAAAATCTAAAACAAACTCAAAAAAACCTTCTTCTGCTAACCATTTATTCTCAAATTTAAAACGCCTAATCCTCTTAACAAGAAGTTGACGCTCAGCCTTCAATTTGATAGGATTGTGATCAGAACTAGCACACACCAAATTATGCAATTTGTGGAAAGGAAAAATAACCATCCATTCTTCGTTAACAAAAGTACGATCAAGTCTCTCCAAAATCAGCGAGTTTGTGTTTCTGCCTCTCTCCCAAGTATATCCAAAGCCAAGCAGGGGAATATCTATGAGCTTACAGTCCGATATACATTGGCAAAAACCCTCCATTAGAGAGATAGGATACTTCACTCCTCCTATTATCATTAAGAGACAAAAGATTATTAAAGTCACCAAAGCAAACCCAAGGCAGGCAATGAAGACGTGAGAGAGAACGAAAAAGCTCCCAACTAGCTTGTTTTCTGTTCGATTCCGGGAAACCAGAGAAACTTGTAAGTCGTCATTTTGGAGTAATCAAATCATCAATGCTAAGATCAATATGGTTATTAGAGAAACCTATGACAGTAGCAGAAACATCTGTTACTTCTTCGTCACTCCCAGGTGTTATTTTGCTCAAGAGCATTGAGCTCCAACTTCATAGGTCTGACCCAAAGATGATTAGTAATGGCAATAGCAAAAGAAAGAGGCTCACGTTCAATAGCAACGTTGGCCAGGAAAGTTATTGAGTTAGATAGATGAGGTAACACAGAGGTCGGAGATGGGGAACAAACCTATGTGGTGGACGTTGTAGCTGTGCCGAGGGATGGAAGTGAGGTGACATAATCACGAAGGTAAGTTGGGTGAGATTTTGTACGTGTACTATGTCGAAGGTATGGAAGATGTGGTGAAGATGGGTGTGGTTTAGGTGGAGAAACAATATCAGTAGGTGAGTGAGAAGTGAGTTGGTGTTGAGCTAGTGAGGTATGGGTGTCTGATTCGGGTGATGCTAAAGGTATATTGTGAGGTAAAAGGTGATCTGTGGGGTTGGTAAAAGTGTTGGGAAAAATGGGAGTGTGATGTTGGTTGATATGATGTGAAAAAGGAAAATGGGTTTCTTGGAAAGTGACATCACGTGATACAAAGATTTTATTATTAAGAAGATCAAGTAACTTAAAACCTTTCTGTCCTGATGCATATCCCAAGAAACTACTCTCCAAAGCATGTGGTTCTAATTTATCTTTGAAAGGTTTGGGATTGGCGGCATAGCACAGACAACCAAAAACGTGTAAATTACTGTAAGAGGGGGTTTTTTTGTAGAGTTTTTCATAAGGGGTTTTCCAAGATAAAATTTTTGTAGGAAGTCGGTTAATAATATAAGTGGACATAAGAAGAGCTTCTCCCCAAAAATGTTTAGGTAAATTGGCTTGGAATAATAAAGCCCTGGTAATTTGAAGAAGGTATTTGTGTTTGCGCTCAACAACACCATTTTGTTGAGGTGTGAAAGGGCATGATTTTTGGTGGGCGATGCCTTTGGTGTGAAAAAATTCTTGGCTATTGGTGTTGACAAATTCGGTGCTATTATCAGTACGAACACAAAGGATAGATGTCTGGTATTGGTTTTCAATCATGGCTATGTAGGTTTTTAAGGTTTCTTACACTTGGTCCTTACTGTTTAACAGGTAAGTCCAAGTAGCTCTTATAAAATCACGATAGTTAAAAAATACCGTGAGCCATCTAAAATATTAATCTCATATGGACCCCATAAATCAATGTGTAATAGCTCAAAAGGTCGTTGAGTACTTATGTTGTGAGTTAGGAAGGGCTTTCTAGCTTGTTTTGCTAATGGGCAAATACCACACATAAGACTTTTAGGAGATGAAATGCGTAAATTTGGTAAATGTATGAGTTTTTCTTTTGAAACATGTCCAAGGCGTAAATGCCAAATATCAAAGTTGTCCTGAACATGGTGAATAATTGGGTTTTGAACGTAAAAGTCTAAAGAGGGACCTTTTAAAGTGCATGGATGTAGCAGGTTTTGCCTTCTGACTCTGTATATGCCTCCTTCTGCCTCGCTCACAGCTACAACATCGTTAGTCTTCAGGTCCTGTAAATAAACTTTATCAGTGACAAAAATTATAGCAAGGTTGTTTTGGGTGGCTAGCTTGTGGACTGACATTAAATTTTGGTGGAATGTGGGCATATGAAAAACGTTTTGTAACTGTAAATTTTTATGAAAATCTACATTGCCCATATGCTCAACAGAATTTGTTGTGCCGTCCAGTAGCATCACAAGTTTAAGGTGTGGGATTTTGGCTTTGGTTGTAAAAAACAAAGGATTATGACTCATATGTGTGGAGGCCCCCGAGTCTACTATCCATGAACCGTCCTCAATCTTGCTACTGCTAAAACTAAAATGGTTTGGGTGCATACCTGCGAAGCTATTGTAAGCTACGTTATTTGTCTCAGCTGAGGATTTACCCTTGATTATGCACGTAAGATCCTGGACTTGTATTGTGAGGGCTGCTAAATCAACTTCTGCTTTGGATTGTGGTTCGATCCTTTGTTCCTCGAAGGTACCATTCACGTTCATTGCTGTATGCACTGGTTTCCCCTTCTTCTTTTGTAACTCTTTGTACCACTTTGGGATTCCATGTAATTGGAAACAAGTATCTTTCGTGTGTTCCCTTTCCTTGCAATGCTCACAGAACTTTTCGTCTCTTCGATTACTGAATTTTTTTTCCAGTAAAGTCCCGGTTTGCTGTCTCTTGAAGTTGCCTGTATTTGTCATAAGAGCTACCCTTAGCTGATTTATGTTTTCTGTGTTGATAGTCTTTTGTTTCTCTATCGTGAGTACCATGGAGTATGCCTTGTTTACTTGCGGCAAGGGTTGCATCAACATAATTTGGTTCACCACAGCTGCATATTCCTCTCTGAGTCCTAACAAGAACTGCATCAATCTATTTGCATTAAAAACTTCCAGGTTTTTTCCAACATTTTCACAGTTACACTTACTCATCGGCATCAAGGCATCATGATCATTCCACAGTCCTTTTAACTTTGTAAAATAAATAGTCACGGTGTTATTGCCTTGCTGAGATTGCTAACCTCTTGTGTTATTTGGTACAGATGAGGGCCGCTTGTTTCACCATATCTCCCTTTGAGTTCATCCCAAAGATTCTTTGTCGTCGTCACCATTAGGAAGGAGTCTGATATCTCCTTCGATAATGAGTTAATGATCAAAGCTATAACCATATTATCTGCCTTTTTCCACTGTCTCATGAGCTTTTCGTTTTCAACAGGTGGTTGTATCTCTCCGGTTACGAAGCCAAGTTTTCCTTTGGCTTTTAGTGAAATGACCATGGATCTACTCCATGACAAATAGTTAGCTCCTTCGAGAGGCGTATGTACGAGTGGGTTCCCTGGGTTGTCTGCGGCTGAGATGTGGTAAGCTTCTTCATCGACAGTGATTTCCTCTTGAATCTCCATTGTTACGTTTTTAAGGTAAGGAGTTTTTTTTAGGGTAGTAAGGTTTTAATGGGTAAAACAGAGACGCTGCTCTGATACCATGTTACTTCTTCGTGTGAAGAAATACAAAGATGATGATTTATTCACGAAAAGGATGAAGTATATACAAGAGCCTGGGCTGTACAATTAAAAGATTTGCTCTCTCTCTCTTCTAACTAACGAGTATGTTGCATGTGTATGTACAGACTGTCAAATGGTGCGTGTTGTTTGTCTGGTTTGGGAGGACATATATTACGGGCCTGTCGACAGATAATGACAACGATAATGATAATATAGCAAGTAAATGTGATTTACTAAGCCTTTGTTTAGATCTTTACTTACACAAGGGAAAGAAAAAGAAATATTGAGGGGAAAAGAGAAGAAAAGAATAGAAATGAAATGAAACTTCATTTCTTCTGTTTGTTTTCTTAAGTTGTCAAAGGAGGGAATTGAAACTTATATTGGTAAGTTATCAGAGAATGGAAGAGAGAAGTTCTCTTGTCCTAAGATTTCTCCTCCTTTCCCACAATTTGAGGGGAAATATATTTGACTCAAATTTCCCTCAATTTCCTTTCCATTCTCTCACTTTCCCTCTGCTTATTTTTGTCCAAACAGTGAAAACCAAGAGAAGTTCAATTCTTTTCCTTTCTTTTCTCTTGCTTTCCTTCAATCCAAACAAAGGCTAAGAGAAATTGATATCACTTATAAGTTAACTTTAAATTTCAACAACTCAAAATTAAGTTATACTTTCTAATGTTTTTAAAACAGGACGAAAAATTAAGGAGTCGTTTGGTTTCACTTTTATTTTTCTGTTGTTGTTTTTAGTTTCTGTTTCCTGTTTTCTGCTTACAGTTTTTAGTTTTTGATTTTCTAAAAAAACGAAAAATCTGTTTGGTTGAGATTTTTAATATAAAAACTGAAAACAAAAATCTGAAAACAAAAATATGTTTGTTTTTATTATCATGATTTTATTTTTTAATATATATCAAATTTAATGTTTAAGTTTGCTAATCTTCACATCATTTAATGTGGAAAAGGCTTTGAAGCTATAGTTTAAGCTGTTCTTATAACTTAAAACTATTACAAGATAATAAATCATGTGAAGATTAGGTTTTACCTTTGATAAAGCCTCTGCCATGATGTGAAGAAAAGGCTTGAATAAAGTGTTACATTAAATAACATGAAATGATGTGAAGACTAGACTTTGTAAGAAGATAGGCTCCATACTAAAGACACGAGGACGAGGGCGTCAGATCCTCTAGTCCCATTGATCTGTACCTATTCTGTGCCATTGTATCTGAGTTATCCATTTACGTGGGACCTATATAAATGAATGGCTCAGATGCAATGACACAGAATAGGTACAGAACAATGGAGTCAGAGGATCTGGTCCCGAGGACGAGAAGTGAAGAAGGATAAAGTCTTTGCTACATTAAATAGCATTAACCTTCTGTATGGTTACTGTCTCCATTGGTAGAAACAGATAACAAAACACAAAAATTATGTGTCTTGCAATATTTGGTTGCTAACTCAACTTATTTTTGTTTTGACTCTAGATCACAGAAACATAAATTTTTTATTCCTTCCAAAATTGGAGAACAAGATTTCTTATCCCTGTGACAGAAACAAAACAAATAAGTAACTTCTAGAAATACCCCTTCCTCAACAAATTCTTATTATTCTTATTATTATTGAATATTGTTATAAATTTTCTACTTATTATTAAATTTATCATTTTTTATCTTAATTATATTATTAAACTCCTCCTCCTCCTCCTCCTCCTCCTCATCATTATCATCATCATCATCATCATCATCATCATTAAGTTATTTTTATTATTATCAAAATTATTTTTATTAATTTATTTTTATTTTTATTATTTATTTTTATTAATTTATTCTTGTTAT